>JAOBRC010620452.1:0-10840 GCA_027575255.1 Scolionema suvaense
AAATTGCCACCTGCAAGCCTAACAAAAATATTTTTCAAAATTCCGGCTCCATCACTTTTCGTCAATTACGGATTGTCCCCTTCACACCAAATTTCAGAAAAATTCATTGAGCGGTTATCCCCGAAAATGCGTTGGTGACGGACGGACGGACAGGCATCATTTTATAGGACTCTTCCGCTAAAGCGAGAGTCCAACAAGTCACAGAATTAGTGGACTTCCACAAACTTAATTGAGAGTCTTGGTGATAGATAAATTAAAGAATAAGGCATAACTCCTAAGATTCACATCACGAATGACAAAAAACCTAAAAAACGTTCTGAAAAGAATGGGAAAAAACCCTAAAAAAGCCATACTTGACATAAATTGCCACCCGCATCGTGCCAAGATATAAAGCATACATAAAAAAGTTTTACTGCTCCTAAAAATCACATAAAAATGAAGAAAAGTCGATATTAACCATTCTGACATACATGGAAAAAGCCCTGAAAATAGTCAATTTTGGTCGTAAATTACCACCCGCAAGCCTGACAAAATTTCTCCGAAACATGGCATATGATTCATGACATACGCAGAATTGCCCTGAAGAACCAGACAAAAATCGACAAAAGTCGAATGAACACTTTTTCTCATATATATTTCTTTAAAAGGGTGAATTTTTTATGTCGACTTAATATTTCTGTGAATCAGGAATTTGCAGAGAAAATGTTAGGAGAATTTAGCACATGCGCATCAACAAAAGAAAGGGAGGACGTTATCAACATGCTAATTGAGGGCAAGAACGAGTCTGAGCAGATTGTTTTGATTAACAATCGAAAAATTAGAAGAGCTTGCTTTCGATCAGGTTAAAACTTCAACTTGATAAAATTTTGCGTGGATTTAATTTTGCACATTTAGCAAAAAAATCGCAAAATTCGCAAAAATTAATCCAAGCAAAAAAATCCAATCAAGGTATGACGTACTTGGAAAAACTTATGAAAGCCATTTTCGGGTACAAATGGCCACCTGCAAGCCAAACAAAAGTTTCTTTCAAAATTCTGGCACCATCACTTCTGCTCAAGTACAATTGTCACCTACACACCATATTGCAGAAAAATCCATTGAGCGGTTATCCAGAAAATGCGTAGGTGATGGAAGGATGGACAGACCCCATTATTCATAGGACTCTTCCACTAAAGTGAGAGCTCAAAAAACGTAACTTCGTATAAGAATAGAATGAAAATAGGTCAGGTGCAAGAAAGCCAACATCACAACTTACTGGATTTACTCTAGGAGCAGTTGGTGGAGGAACTGCCGGTCGGCCAGCCGGAGGTTGAGGAACTTCACCGGGTAATCGAGGCTGGGGGCCAGATGGTAAACGAGGCTGAGGACCAGCTGGTAAACGAGGCTGAGGACCAGGTGGTAAACGGAATTGTGGAGCAGAGACAGTTGACGGACCATTCGAAACCTGAGAAGGAGTGGGTGGACTTTGGGTTGGTCTAAATCCACTGGCCATGGATGTTGGTTTCGGTCCCGTAGGAATAGCTGGTGGTGGTCGTTTATTCTTCACAGCAGGAGTAGGTGAGGTATTGTGAAGTGATTGCGTCTGACGTAGGACTTCAAGACTGACCAATGGTTCGCTGGCATCTTGAGATGACATCGAATCTTGTCTAGGAATCCTGACGATGAGAGAGGGAAGAAATAAACAGGTCAACAACAACCTGAACATGTGGACCAGACTAAGAGCCCATTTTGATGAGCCAAGATCAAAGTCAACTTCCAGTGCATGCTGTTATCTATAAAACGTAACGTAAAAATATAAGCAAGTGGAATTGAAGTAGTATTCACTTGAAGATAAAAACACGATTCTACAGGGGAGACAAAGTTCACTACTATCCGATAATTAAGTCGACCATAACAAGCAGTATCATCCATGAAAACATCCCTACTATTTCTGAACTTAGGTAGTTACATTACGAATTTTATAAGAACACGAAACCATCAAATTGAATGAGAGTATGTTTCTCATTCATTGACACAATGGCGCACATTATCACTAATTTCGGTATATTTTGTGAAATACACAATACATCTAATGCCATAGATTGTATAGTCATTCATTAAGATGAATTGAGACATCAAGTGAAACGGCTATCTGCATATCAAATTTATGAGCACTTAATCGGACGAAACTGACAATTTTTTGAACACTTCGCAAAAGGAATAATTTCATCCATACTGGTTGACATTTCCTACGGCAAAGTTGAGCCAGTTTGATGAAGATTTTGCCCGATAAGGTACTGCTATCTTGAGTTCGTCAACAAACCGACGAGTAAGTTGCATGCAAAAGCAAAGCAGCTTCAAACTAATAGGAAAAACACCCGCCCCCCCCCAAAAAAAAGCAGGAAAAAAAACAAAACAAGTAAATAAACCTACGCAGGTTGGGGTCTGTTTGCTGGAGGAGGAACAGGAGGTCTCTGGAAATGAAACAAATAAATAGCAATATCACCAATTTATGACAATATGCTGATAATATGCAGATATCAGTATCGGACATTTATTTATCACTGTCAACTTAGCCCAATATTCTGACCATACAATCTATACTACGTTCATCCATAGATATAGCAGAGCTATTGGTGAACCATATTTAATACACGACCGGGACGTCGACCAAATAGTGATCAAGCGTTAGCCGAATATGATTGCAACCCAGCAAGAGATTGTTACTTTGATGATCTTCTCAATTGAGAGTGGTCAGCTAAATTAATTCCATACGGTATAGACCAGCTACTGTCTTGCAGTCCACCACGTAGCAAAATATTCAGAATTCCAACATAGCCAAGCACCTGCTACATATTTCCTGAGCCACTGACACTGTAGTGATTACTATTTGGGGTGAGGTGGGGGGGGGGGGAGTCATAAAGGGAGAGAAGGGGGTTTTCATTAAAACAATATATATTTGTAATTTTAAAATGGATTCATTGTCATTCTTGTCAAACAAAACACAACACCACAATATTTAATGTTTGCAAATATGAAAGATCTTTGATTCTCAAAAATTTCCTAAAAAAATACTAATACCACCAATACAAATTTACCACTATAAGACAAATCCCGCATTTAAATTACTGCAGCATCAATCGCGCTAAAAGTGGATTGTCCTCACAATAGTACAGGAAAGATAGGCATTACATATCTTCATTATTTGGTACTTCAATCATCCGATCCACACGAATGTGAAGGTCTCATACCTTTTCAGCAGATGGAGTTCTCATTGGTGGACGAGATTGTGGTGATAGTTGTTCTTGAGAACCAGGAGAAGTCATTCTGCAGAATAAATTCAAACAAACTGCTATAGATATACAACAGGAGATAAGTTTTCAGATTCAGTTTATTACTGACGGCTGATGCCAACATTCAGTTTATTACTGACGGCTGATGCCAACATTCAGTTTATTACTGACGGCTGATACCAACATTCAGTTTATTACTGACGGCTGATGCCAACATTCAGTTTATTACAGCGGCAGATGCCAACGTTCAGTTTCTTACTGACGGCTGACGCCAACATTCAGTTTATTACTGACGGCTGATGCCAACATTCAGCTTATTACAGACGGCTGATGCCAACATTCAGTTTATTACTGACGGCTGATGCCAACATTCAGTTTATTACTGACGGCTGACGCCAACATTCAGTTTACTACTGACGGCTGATGCCAACATTCAGTTTATTACAGACGGCTGATGCCAACATTCAGTTTATTACTGACGGCTGATGCCAACATTCAGTTTATTACTGACGGCTGATGCCAACATTCAGTTTATTACTGACGGCTGATGCAAACATTCAGTTTATTACTGACGGCTGATGCAAAGACACGGGAGAGGGAAACTTGACATTCAGTTTATTACTGACGGCAGATGCAAAGAGAAACGGAAGGGGGAAACCTGACATTCAGTTCAATACTGACGGCTGATGCAAAGAGAAACGGGAGGGGGAAACCTGATCTTCTGAATGTTGTACATTTGCCTGAATCAAATGATTCTTGCACAAGTAGTGGCAATCTTTTTTTCTAAAAAGGACCGTCAATCAGGAGTGTAAACAAAACGGCAAAGTCAAAATTCTTCATGAGCAGTCAATGCAACCTCTGATACGGCGAGCAGTGTTGGAAATCAGTAATGACACAAGCATAGCATGAGCTGCATTGAGGCAACCAGAAGCATGAATTATGTTAATGTCAAAAAGTATCACATGTTCAGCAAAAACAAAACGAAACTGGCACACAATCTATCAGGTGAGAAACAAATAAGATCAGATCAGATCACAGGTATGAGATGCCGAAGTAGAAAAACTCTACCTTGGATGAGAGAGCTGCTCCTCAATCTTCGCAACAAACTGATCGGATCTCCCATTCGGAGATTCAAGGCTAGACACCCACTCAGTACAGAATGGTCCGCTTCCACGTCTACCCCTATCACGAGAAGAGAGGATACATAGATGAAACATACCTATCTCTATTTCGAGAAGCACACGACACTTGCCTTCAAAAAAAATCTTCTAATAATAACCATCTTTCCATCTACTTACTTCCCATGCAGAGTTTCCACTTCCTGATCATCAACCCTTAGATGGCAGAATACGTAGATATGTGTTTTTTTTACCATGCCCACTTCAAGTGCTAATAAATCAGAAACGACTACAGGTAGACTCCCCATAAACAAGCACCTTTTTTAAAGGTCGTTAAATTTCCTTTCTAATCTTCGGAACTGACTGTCTCTAGCTTCTTTCCTTTAGAAGTTACAGTTTTACAGTACGTATTGCAGTTACAAGATTGGGAAAATGGATTCTTTCGTCTCAAAAAATGATTAGCGCAGGCTAAAGCGTTAAAGGAATTTCTGAAGAAGCTGAGATGAAGTGAAGAGCTCAGCCATGGAGCAACTTTGGAGAAGCGCATAACTACATCTTTATGAGAAATCCATCAGCTAAGTGAAAAATGAAAAAACAAAACAAAACAAAGTAAACACAGAAACTCTATTTTCTTACCATAATCCACGCGGACCGGGTTCAAGATCTGAAACAAAACAGACATTTTTTATCAAACATTACTAAATGCAGGCGGGGGAGAAGGAGGTTGGGGTGGGGGATCAAATACGAATAGTAAAGTCAATATCACGAAGATACGGGTAAGGCCACGGAAAGTTGAAGTTTCGGTATGCGTCAAGTGGCTTATTTGGTCATGCGGAAGGCTATTTATCCGTCTTCAAATACAAGATGCGCGCCGCATTTTTTTTATGTTTGTAAGAGAGTGCATACAAATCCAATTGTAGGTCTTTGGAGACTTTTTTTCCGCACAGTACACGACTGTTTTACTACTTGCTTTTTGGAACTATTCTCCACTCCATTTGATACCTCAGCATTTTTTTTGAACTATGAGGAACATTGAAGGATTTAGTGAATAAAACTGAGTGTTCGATGTCGCGTAAACACAACGAGAGAAATAAAACAGACGCTGGCAACGGAATTTGCTTTCTTGTTAGACACAGTTTAGGAGTGCCATGAAAATAAATTGCTGACTTGCGCTGCCAGCTGCAAAAATAGAACAAATGAATTGCCATAAAGTTGATGTGCGCGTCGACGCAGACCGAAACTTCAACTTTCCGTGGTCTAAGCCAACTGCAATACCATACGTTTGGGCAGATAGAGTTTTTAAGCTGAAATTGCTTGAAGCTATTCTACACAAGAACAGACCTAAACAAAACTTTTTGCGTGCAGCAGGAGTAACCTACAATGACCTACTCATTGAATAACCTGGAACACTAAAAATTTAATACCTCAGTGGCAAACACTATAGGCAAATAACATTTTATTCGTTCTTGCAATCTGTTTCTAGTGTTTTTCTGTAGCTCTAGTATCGAGTTGTTAAAAGTCCATATCTGGAGTTCCAGATCAGGAAATACAGCTCTCGTATACGTTTTTTTTGTGTCAAGTACATATAGCTGAATATATATAATTTTTCCCACTTTACCAGATACACAACACGGACATCAACGCAATGACTTGCTCACAGTGATAAAAAGCTTTTCTCATAACCAGAAGAAAAAGCCGATTAGTACACAGGATTTTCTAGACGAGGATTTGAGAAATTAGCATTTAACTAAGAAGTATTTTGCTTTTTAAAAATTGTTTCATCAACCTAAATATTTTTGTCTTTAAAAGCGTCTCAAAGCTCGACTCACTTGCTGGCATCTTGGCTGGTTTCGGTATTTGGATGGGTTGACGTGCAGGCGGTAGATCTGGAGGTCGGTCTGGTGGACTGCTGTCAGTTTGCTTTGGAAGAGGGGCTAGAAATAGAACATGAATGTGATCAGCAGTGAAGTCGCAAAATTTAGTCATCCCAACTTCAATACACAGGATTTAAAAGCGATGAGAATGAGGTATGCGAGAGATTCTTGCGTTAACACTTGAAACATGAAGATAATCATAGTTGACAAGAAATCTCATCATAACAACAGTGAGGTTGAGCATTTTAATTTTTGATGAGAAATACCTTCTTCGGAGAGTCTTGCGCAAGTACTGAATCTAGCACATATCAACTTTTTTAACAATGAAAATATAAGCACATGATACCTCCACACCACATATATACCTGTATCCATAAAAAACAGAACAATACAAAACTACATTTGTCTCTATATTTGATGGATTTTCACTATGATCAATGTGTAATTTACTGACACTTAACAAGACTTTTCTAAAATTTCTATCGACAGAATTTGCCAAGAATTTTCGAAAGTGGAGATAGGCACCACTAAAAGAAAGTTCATCGTGATGCTCAGGTCTCGAACTTTGTTATCCACCAAAAATTCAGATCCAATTTGCCAAAAGCATCAACGAAGATAGGGTCATAAAAGTATGCAACCTATATTGCGGTTGCTTTTGCGTTGCATAAAACCAAGTTTGCTCCAAATCTAAACTTTTATTTTCAGATACCTACCGCCTGTTGTCCCTTGAAAATAAACTTTCTTTTGTGTCATACGTCTTAAAAAAACACAAAGTCGCGCAGCCTATAAAGCTTGCCATGCAGTCATTACCTTAAGTATCTGGATGCCTTTGCTTCTTATCTCAAACATCCTCACGTTTTGTGTGCGTATGAGGAACAAAGTAATCTCATAATGCATTTTTAGCCACAGCAATTAATTTCAGCTCAAGACATTTTTTTCAAAAGGTATCATATCACCGGGGCAGGTTGTATTTTACCAAGTTTTGCCACCTTCAGAAACTTTGTGCATTCATGTTGACGGCAACATACACATTGTGAAATATTGACCAACTGGCGAGCAGTGCAACTTCCAAAATAATATCTGTGGACCCAATGATAAACGAATCCAGCAATTCCTCTCACACAGGCTTGTCAACTTACCGGCAGGCCTTGGCAACCTAGCTGGAACTTCTGGACCTGAAGCTCTGTCTGTTGCATCGGAACCCTACAAGATGAATATTTTATTGTAGTCATTATATCATTATTACCATTATTATTTTTTTGGATGGGGGTGGTGAATGAAAAGCTACACTTTCTTTTGATATCTCTACCTTTCTTTTTTCTGTCCCCCCATCATCGTTAGTGGCTCTTTAAACTCAGTGTTTGGTTCATCCTTTGCATTAGATCAGCAATTGCTCATGGCTACAATGTACTTTCATGAATATTTCGCGGCATGAACATTTTCGGTCAAAATTGCTTATTTCGCGGCATTTTTATTTCGCGGTTCAGGCACAATAGTGAATTTAGCGGCATTTTAATTCCGCAGCTCAAGCAAAAACACAAATTCTGCTGCATTTCAATTTCGCTGTCTGAGTTAAAAATGAAAACATATATTTCTTGTTCCAAAATGGACTTTTTTCACTTGTTTTTGACTAATGTAAACAAAGAAAATGTTTACATTTTAAAATCCGCACTTTTCATTTCAATTCAGCTTTTTTTGCTAAAAAGACAGTGATTTTGGTGCATTTCAATTTCTCAATTGGCCCCAAATACAACTGTTCGCGGAATTTTAATTTTGCAGTTTTTGAAACTTGACCGCGAAACTGCAAAATATTGATGTTGCGAAGTTTCCATGCTATAAAGTAGTTTTGCAGGTATTAAGACAAATATGTTCGCTTGATATATGGCCAAATAATGATATGTTTGCTTGATGTATGGCCAACTAATGATATGTTCGCTTGATGTATGGCCAATTAATAATTGTTTTCCTCTTTTGGCCGCTTGACTGTTGTGAGAATCAAAATATAAACCTAATAGCCTTCCTCTTGTGTATTTTACATCAGCACCCAAAACAGGCCTGAACATCAATAAAAGTGATTGTCGCAAATAAGACCAGAAAGCAAGAATCAGTAAAGCCACACTTAAGGCTAATTTAAATTGATATTCTGGTTTGCGTCCCCTCGTCAAAACTAGATGCAGGAGGCAATTTTTTCATCCAGTTTTTCTTCCACTTTCAGCAAGTTAGGTATAGCGCAGTTGAGGGTCTCTTGCTTTCACAATAATTGTTGCAGGCCAGAAAATCTGAGATGAGTTGCACTTACAGTGCAATTGAGCCCACATCTGATCACAATGAAGCCCTTCTGATAAGTTTACTTCAGAACACTTCTCATCGCAATCCATGCCTCTGTTCGACAAGTCGCCACATGTAACCATCATGCAGTGCTGGCCCCATTATGAAATCTCCAAACACGGCACCAAGGCTCACGGTTTCTTGTGGAAGATTTAGTCGCGGAATATTCAAGTGTGCTTCACAGCGCATTGAGGAATGTACAGTGCATTGAGAAATGGATCACTGTGGTGCATCAAACATTATTCGTAGAAGCAAATTCATAGATATATAAAATGTTGCACATCACGAATTAAGTCAGGGTTGTTACAGAGATTTAGAAAAAAATTTCCCTGATTTTTGCTAAAATTTAGTTGTTTTTCCCTGACCATAGACCTGAAAAGTATGCATTTCTTCCCTGATTTCTCATGAATAAGTATAATTTTTCCCTGATCATATCTTAGCCACAAAGCCAGTGGATAAACTGCATAAACTGAAAATGGGATAAAACTGACACAAGAAAGTATAAATCTCACGCACTCCTGCACACATTGTTCATACTCTCATCAAAACATACTGGATATCACTAAGAGCTTGAAGTCTCACCTTATTAATTCTTCTCTGAAGTGAGGACCAATCCCATGTTTGAGACAAAATAGATTAGCTTAGTTGGTCCAAATTCTATTTCAGCAGCAATTTTGCTGTCTGTCAGGAAAAATAACTCTGAACAATTCACATGTTCCAGGCATAGAAATATCACTGTATCCCGAAAGAACGTGCTCTAAACACCAACGGATTTCTGCGTGTAACTTGCCTTCCTTTTTGGAAATTTGAAGGTATCGTGGTCTGCAAAGACGAAGACTGTCCATCAGTTGCTACTTGTGATACTGCAGCAGTCTGTGACACTTTAACTTCTGAATTTGATGAGGCTGCTGCATTGTTTGTCGTTTTCTTTTTGGAAAAGTTAGCTATTTCTTCCTTGTCACTTGTACGCTTCTGGTGGCCATTACCTTTGCTAGCTGTGAGAAACGCTACTCAAGTAAGGTCCTGGGCGTACAGAGATAAGAAGTCTGACTAGGCTGCATGATTTTCGACTGTCAACCAGTGGCCTTTGTTCGACGAAGAATAGGTCGTTACTATTCGGCATTCCATCTGTGCGCACAGCAAAATTTGCTAGTCATGGCCCTGCGCGCACAGAGATAAGAATCCTGACTAGGCCTGACTGGCGACAATACCCCAATTAGCTCTTTGTTTCGAGAAGATTGGAGCTGGCGCAAGTCAAACTGTTCTGTGCGCTCGACTTATGCTCTTTATCAGTTTTCGCAATCTTTTCTGACTAACTTCAAAGGATGCCTATGTGTTACCCTGGAGCAGTACTAGACTCTGACTAGCGATGATAAAATCTCCTAGTCCGAAATAGTAATGATTTCTATCTAAATTCTCTCACGAAGTATGACTAGCTCCGACAATCTCCGACTAGCGAAAAGTCAGATATCTGTGCACTCAGGGCCATATTTCGCAAAGTTTTCTGACTAAGTTCAAAGAGAGCCAAAGTGGCTGTTTCAAATGTGACTAGCTCTGAATAGAGCTGATAAAATCAAGGTTGTGAAAAGAACTCCTTTGATGAAATCAAGACAGCTATTTGAGGGCTACAATTCGTATTACGTATGCTACCGTCCGATGAGACAACAGCAAATTAAGACAACAAAAGATACACCTAATGATGTGGAAGCCGCTTTCTTCTGTGCGTACAGTGAATCAAGTGGTTCTCTATTCAGATTTAGTCAGATTTTCAAACTAGTACAAAGTGTTCCCACACTTTTCTCTGACTATCTCCCACTAAACAAAGGTCCTGGGCACACCAAAATGCGAATAACTCATGCATACACTAATCATGTTCAACTAGCGCTATTCACGTTATTGAGATATTCTGGTTTGAATATCTTCTAAGTAAATATCTGTGAACCAGCGGGCGCACTAATACTTAAGTGTGATATCAAATGGGACAAAATCTACAATGTGCCCCTAACTTTCAAATTGCAGCTTGCAATTGTTCCACAATGATGCATGACCGCACCCATTCATGAAAATACTTAATTTTGGTGCCGATATAAGATATTCAGAGATCTTCACGAGCTAGGGGAGCTTGAGGGCAGCTTTCTGGTACCTTTGACAGGGTGGCCACCCAAATTTAAAAAAAAAATCCAGAACAATTCAAGAACAATTCAAGAACATTTCAAGACTTTTCCAGAACATGAATACTCGGCGCATT
>JAOBRC010620563.1:0-10839 GCA_027575255.1 Scolionema suvaense
GCGAATCTACCAGTTCCCAACGTTTTATCGTGACGGAAAAATGTTAAATTGTCTTATTCAGGGCCTTCTTCTGACTGAGGTGCTTTTTACAGTATATGTGACATGTTTTTCATCCGGTCAATAGGCCCAGTGTCAATCGGTGTAAATGTTTAAGTTCTACTGCAAAATCTTAGTGGCCGAAAAATATTGGGAATCTCGAGCCCCCTCTGCCCCCCCCCATGAATTATATCCCTGAGATATATCTTCCAAATCGTGTCTGCAATTTGTGAGATACTTTAGTGATTATATACAGTTTCCAGTCCTGCCTTACAGAAATTTGTCACATTTTTTCAAAGGATGCGAAGATTTTAACATTAGCAAACAACTTCTGATGAACATGTTGGAGGTTGGTGGGGGGGGGGGGAAGGTTTTCAGAGTTGTTTTAGCTAAAACATAGAGATTTATTTCTTCTTGTGTACAGCTGTTTAGCAGGTGGCAAGCAGAACATACCGTAATGCTTCAAATAAGCGCCCCCTCAAGTAAGCTCCCACCTAAAAGCTCCAAAAATTAAAGGCATTACACTACTACATTTCACTGCTTAAAACACTTGCTGCTAGTTTGCGTTCAAACTGTATAATGCATAAAGTAGCCAAGAAAACTACTTGTTAGCTTTGAGTAGCATCTTCAAGTAAACAACTCCAATAATTGCCAAGGCTTAACCATCTTTTTGAAAATGGAGCAAGTGTTCCATGTATTCAATACCTTCTGTGCAGTTGACTGTATGAAAGCATGAACTATACATTAAAGATTATTTTCTTTGTAGGAAAAAAATTCCCTTGATGTTTAGCTAGGCAGGATCTGTGACTGTTCTTTCCTATATTTTGGAAGCTCCTCTAGAAATAGCGTTTTCAACTTCTGTCTTTTAATGTGTGGCATGTGTAACTTTGTGCTTTATTTTGAAGTGTGCCGTACTACTCGTCGACTTTATTGTGAAATGTGTTAAATTTTCAAAGTGCTGGCTGATGTGCCAACGAAGATCATGCATAAATAAAATGCTTGACTTTGCAAGAGTGTTCTATTGAATGTATTTCTTCCTTCTCACAAACATAGCTGAATATTTTATCACTAGTGAGTATGTAATTTATTGGGAACTAGTTTGTAAGGAAAGATTAGCCAAGTCGTAGGTTTCTCTTTTACTATGAATATGGACTGGATAAATGTTTTCTGTATGATGTTTGAAAGTAAGTTACTATGATTCTTGTTATCACGTTCATTATTTTCTTTCACTCTTAATTGCTAAAATCTGGAACTGTCTCGAATTCTAAAGCACCAATATTCGCCTTCTGTATGACACAAGATTACTATGGCTATGGCTGTGGAATGTGAGAGAGAAGATTTCTTTCACAAAATGCTTGGACATGTGGTATAATCTTTTTATCAGTTCATCATACTGTGCAACTTAGTGTTGATGGTAAGGTAGGTAAAGCCCCTTTCTTCTATTTTTCAATGGAACCATCATGTCTATGGAGCTATTTCAGTTAAATTGTTTCTGTTCTTTGCATTATGGTATATTGTAGCTTCAACAAATCTTTGGAAGGGTTGGTAGGAGATAAAACTAATCCTACAGAGAGAAGCCTGATACCAGGCCATGTTAGTTCCATATTGCCTCCAATTATTGGAGGATCGGGCAAGATACCCTTTTCAAAGAATCATGCTCCTTTTGCCCTACTTATAAAATGACTGAACCAGAAAAATTGATTTACTGGCCCATTTGTGAACAATGTAGCCTCCAGGACAAATAATAATCAATATTCGCATCTCATTCTATTTATCATCAATGTAAATACCTATAGTCTTGCTACTTACCATGGAAGATACCCCTTGGTCCAAACTGCCCTTACATGGCTGTCAGCAAAATGTTTTCAAATATTGCTGATATATGCAATATTTTGCTGATGCAAGCAAATTTCTTGCTGACTGATGTTTCTTTTTTGCATAAATTCGGAACCACAAATAACAAAGAAATGTCTCCTACGTTGCGTTCTGCCTAACTGTAACTCTGAAATAACCAGCTTTCTGGTTGCATTGTCATTTCTGAAGTGTATCTACTCCTGATTGCACTTAATGATGACAAATGTTGTGTTTTGCCCTGGTCTGGTGTGATGAAATATATCCATAATTCCTTGACCTCAAAAGGCGCAGAAATTAAATTTGATCCAAATTTGCCTGCTCTGTTTGGTTCGCTTGCTTCGATTTTCCCAATGAAGGATCTCCTATGTAGAGTATGATTCACAACGGAACAAAGCATTGATTAGCTGGAGCACATGACACATCGGTTGATTCTTCCAGGATAGCAGTTGAAAGTGGTTCAAAGTTTTTCTGCATATGATTTTACAGATTTTGTATATATTTCTTGGATTACTACGGATTGGTATTACAGATTTTCCTATCAACGTGTAACGACTTAATTTATTGAATAATGCTTTTTGTAGAAGTGCATACTGTCAATGAAATAACGTTTTTAAAGCAACAATCAACTGATCCAGGTTTTGCAAATTTTTTTACTCATCATTAAGCGTGATCATGATTTGGTTGGAGAAAGTAGCCCTTGTAATGATTTCGCTCCCTCAGTATTATCACCTGATCACTTTGAATGAATAACCACTTTTTGGCAGTTGGTAAATTTTGCAAAAAGACCCTTAATTTAACCCTAGCTACCTTGGGCTTTTTCAGAGGCTTGTGACCCCCCAGGGCTCATAGTGCCACCCTCTATAAAAACCAATTGGAAGAACCACTGAGCATAAAACTCTGCAGATCTACAGATCAGCATGCAAGGAACATGTTGTTTGTTATAACTAATGATTTAAAAAATATTGAGTTTTTACCAGAATATGTAATTTTACTTGTAAGTCTATCATAAAAATGAATTTGAAGTCACATTCTTGTTTTCAAGCACCCCTAATTAGAAACGTGCGAGATGATTGACCGTCTAACTTAGTTAGAAGCAACCAACTTCAATATGATTTGTATAGATCTTTTCTTCAAGGGCAATAGCGTGTGCTGAGACTATCGATATTCTCCTGGATATCTCCTCCTGATATTGATTATTATTGCATATTTAGTTTTCGTTTGCATTAGGTCCCCCTGTTTGCTAATTAGGAAAAGGTTTTGCAAAATAAATCTACTTGCATCTTCTATGGAAGAAGCAATACTCCTGAATACTGTGCGAAATATGCTTTTTTCATCTGATTAACTGACTTAATGTAGCATTTGTGTCGGAGACTTATTCCAAGAACCACTTCCCTCGCCATGATCAGTGCAAAAGTCCTGATGTTTTTATTCATGCATTCTCAGTCGTGTTTTAGTCTTCAGCTATCATGTTCAAATCATTACAATGATACTCTCTAACCCCCGTGTCTTACAACACCAATAGATTAAGGGCCAATAAAAGCAAAACTGTCTGCCAAAATTCAATCTGCGAGCTCTTGAAACTGTCTGCATACACCTCTAACTGACATGCTCGATTAGAACAAAGTTTTTTCTAGTTTTCATTAGAAATAGTGCAGCTGCAATAAGGATTTATATAGGACACCAGAACTTTGTACTCGATTTTCTCGAATTCAACTTTATGTTAGTTAGAGCAAAATAGAACTCGTGTCGCGAAGTGCCAAAATTATCACCTGTGGACTACGACGTCACCAGAAATGAGGTAAAGATCCATTTTTTTCAGTAATATGCAGGAGAAAATCCCAAACTTGCCCCTAAATTACTCCCTCCCAGAGAATCTTCGTACTTGTTTACAACGTGACACCAAACGTGCACGAAGTCAGACAAGAACGATCATCAGAACCATTGAACGCGACGTCTTTTTAACGAAAAAGAAGCAAGTGATCTCGCAATCTATCAATCAGCTAGCTGTTTTGGAAAATTGATTCGATTGTGAAATCCATTAGATCGCGCAGCTGAAAGAATAAGCAACATCTGCCGCTGATGAGCTGTACAGGACCATTGGCAATCGTCTGAGTGCTCTACGCTGTGAATAACAAACAGATCACATGATAGGGCAAACTACATGAACCAGCAATACACAGAACATCCAGCAGTGGTTAAAAAAAATGATTTCGTGCGGAAATATTGTAAAAAAATAGCCCAATGCGGCTACTTTTTTGACACGCAGGCGCCTATGCAAAACATAACTTCAGTTTTACAAGGCCTTACATGTCAATTTTTACCCCCAATCGCCTCCAGAGAAATGTTAATGTTCACCCCATCTAGACCAAGCAATGAAGCTCAAGAAAGTCAGATAGAAAAGATGGTCTATATAATTTGAGGAAAAGTCAGCCACAGCCAGCGCTTTCCAGTGCAGATGTTTTTGCCGCACTAGACAAAACCCTTGTATATGGTACGACTTAATCTGTCATCAGATGCCAATAATATGCTGATAATATCTTTATTTTCTACATCAGCACATTGTGATGCAATCAATACTTTAACGTATGTTGAATTACATTCATTACCTTTTGCAGAAAGGGTTAAAAAGCATTTAGTTGCATGTTCTTGAGTAGCTCTTATTGAGGCAGCATAGAGGTATATTTAGTTTCCCTGCCTATCTGAAGAACAGGAAGTCCTGTTGACAAGAAATTTTGCTAGAGTTGCCGTTAGGTATCCCATTTCCAGAAAACATCTGCTGTTTACTTCTTTTTCCTTAACCCTACTAAACCCGGGGGAGGGGGGACCCCAAATATTTTCTGATGAAATTATGCAAAAATGACAAAAGGAGGAAAGCTGCGCTTTGGTGGCTTTTCCTAAATTGTACCCTGATAGAAAATCTTACAAAGACCTTGATAAGATCTTACAGGATCTTATGAGATCTTAGAAGATGACAATTTCGGAAGATTCGTATAAGATATTGTGTAAGATTTTATTAGATCTTGCTAAGAATCCTGTTAAATTTTCCTGGTGTAAGAATCTTGCAAGATCGTTTGTAAAATGTTGCATAATCTTGGCTTCATGAGATCTTATTTAAATAAGAATCTTGTAAGATCTTGTATGGAATCTTGGCAAGATCTTACAAGACCCAATGAGAACTTGCATAAACTTCTCCTTGTAAGAATCTTGCAAGATCTTTGCAAGATCCTACGAAAAATCTTGTGTAATCTTGGATTCAATTTAGAAAACTTTAACAAGATTCTTGTAAGATCTTGTATGTAATCTTGGCAAGATCTTACAAGACCCAATGAGAACTTGCATAAACTTCTCCTTGTAAGAATCTTACAAGATCTTCACAAGATCCTACGAAAAATCTTGTGTAATCTTGGATTCAATTTAGAAAACTTTAACAAGATTCTTGTAAGGTGTTGGATATCGAGTATTTGCACGATTCTTGGCAAGATCGTGTAAGATTTCATTGGAACTTGCCTCATCTTCTCATTGCAAAGAATCTTGCAAGATCTTAGGAATTTCCTATAAAAAATCTGAGGTAATTCCATCATAGACGCTTTTTTTTATATGCAACGGTATTTTAAGTTCAGGCTCAGCTGTTGCTTAATACATTACATGACCCAGCCTAAGGTGTTGCTTAGATGCTGCTTGATTTTGAATTAGTCCTTTGTTACAAAGTTTCGCAAAATGCAGTCGTACTAGTTAAGTGATCAGGAATGCATCATTTGAATACCTCAAATAAATGCGTAGCAAAGATTACCCTATCCATGATAATATACTCTGTGTTCTAGATTTTATTTTCTTGTCAGCTTTAACTATAACAGTTCAACGTACTTCAGAAACTCTTTTGTGTTAACTATTTTTTGGCCAGTCAACAGATTCTCAGGCCGAGGGTGTTGCTTATCAGTTGCTTAATTTTTAGCTATTTTCAACCTGGTGTTCCTTATAAAGGTGTTGCTTATAAAAAAAAACTTGCATATAAATCGGATTTTTGTAAGGTATACGATGGAATGTTGATAGCATGCCAGATCCTTGAATATCTTATAAGAATTTCCATAATTTCTCCTTGCAAGATCTTAGTAAGATTGTTTATAAAATTGCATTATTTCATGTTGTATTCAGGCTTTTAAGGAGAGGAGAGCGATCACTCTCACTCACCTCTGCACCCTCCTAAAATGTTTGAGGAGAGCTGTTATCACTCGCCTAGAATCCGCATCAAGGCCTTGCTCCTGCAATTATTTTGTGTATTATCACTGACCTCGATTTATCCAGAGAAGAGCTATACCACTCTCCTGTCAAATATTTCATTTCAAAGTCTGTGTATTGGTTATGGAAGATACTTATCGGATGTTGGGCGGAGTCAATCTGCGGTCCATCTGAATATTATGATTATCTGGGAACATTTTGGTAAATTTTTTTTACCTTTGTCGTCATTCGGCAGTGACATCGTCATTTTTAATTGCCAGTGGACGAAAAATTGATAACGTCATCATCAAATTTGCTAATATAAAGTCATCTATGATTCCAAACCATTTTTTCTATTTAGATATTACCCTCACAACCTCATTTCAAAGGTTTGACTGGCTCGCTATTGGTTTTTTGTCTGACATCATCAATTTTCCAAAATGGTGGAAAATCCAACATGTTGAGACCATGTCCGACTAAGTGCCGGCATTGGCAAAATAATGACTTCATTTTTACTTCATCATGTGCAGAACATAATGGAGAATATATATGCGCCAAGTTTGATGGTTGCTATATACAAAATTAAGGGGGTTGGGTCCAACGGATCCCCCCCAGGTTTGGGAAGGCCCAAAAAGCCGAGGCTTAGTAGGGTTAATACCCATCGCAGACGTGGCTGAGAAACAGTGTGCGCTTCAGCAATAGGCCTGTGTAGAAGAGAATGGAGTTGTGTCAGACAGGTCAGAAAAATTTCGTAACTTCTGGACTATGTATCAGAATGAGTTCAAATTTGGACGCAATTTGGAGGACAAGTAAAATATTTTATATCAGAAAGATCTTGGCACTATAATCATTTAGTTCCAAATTCAAAGTCAAAGGGGAGAGGGTGTGAGGGGGGGGGGGGGGGGGGAGGCAGAGGGGTTTTTATGGCTAGAAAAAAGGAACATAATTGTATCTTGAATATGGGCATCCTCATCCTGGTTCTGTTTGAGTTGGTGTCTTTTTTCATAGGAATTCAGCATTCATTTGTGCTCTTCATGTACCAAAGGTTTTAGCATTGATTGGCATTCTGTGGATGTACCTTTGTGTTCATTTTCTTCTATTGTACGATACATGAATTGGAGCTTGGCAACTTTTGAACATACCCTTTAATAGGCTAGATTGCTTATCTATTTCACCCTGATTGAACTTCTACCAAAGAACTCTGTATGCAAGATAACACCTGGATATTCTCCATATGAAGGAAATTGTTATGTTGATAATTCTAAACCCTGAGGATGAAAGTGATAGAGAATGAAAACCACATCAAACTGGATTGAATATTGGAATAACTTTGGAATGAATGATGAGATATATAAATGTGAGAGTTTTGTTTCATCCTACATGTTGCAGCTGATTAAATCTCTGTGGCTCATGTGTAATTTATTAATGACCGGAGCTCTGCAAAACTCCACTTCTCCACATCCAATATGCTCCCATGCCAGCTATATTCCATGCCATTCTGGGTTTTGATGTTATGTGAGATAGACTTGAGAGACAAGAATATGCTTTCTCTTCAATAATCTGTCTAATATCTGGCCTGTCAATGCCGTTTACATTCAATGTATCCTGTGTTTTAATGTTCAATGAGACAGACTTGAAAGATACGAATTTGTTCACACTTGAATGGTTTATCTGATATCTAGCCTGCCACTGTTTTTATATCTATCCATTCTTGGTGTTATTCATTGTTGGTGCTGAACTGTTCTACAAGTTATGGCTACTTTCTCCGTAGTTTCATCTCACCATAATGGCGTACCTGTCGTTGGATATAAACGCTCACATACATCTGATTCAAATTGCACTTGATGAGCACAACATGACAGAAACGTTGAAGCAGTTGGTAAGAGTGCTGACTATCCGTGACAGAGATGTCAGCCGACCGCGGACAACATCAGATGAATTTGAACAGGACTTCTTATTGGCTGCCAGCGAGCAGCTGCGCTCAAAAAGTTGCATTAGTTTCCAAGAGTTTTGTGGTGCTGAGCAGGATCTGATGAACAGATTTCTGTTTCTTGTTTTCAAGAAGAGATACGGTTGGTCAGAAGAATCAGTCATCCGAAATGCAGCTAGTGGTGCATCAAAGGAAAGTCTAGATGTTCATGACAAAGAGGATCTAAACGCTGTCTTAAATCAGTTTGTTGAATGGTAGGTCCATTATGACTCTGAACAGGGTTAGTTGTGTGCTTACTGATTTTAGTCCATGTTATGGCCAAATACATCACAAAACTTTAGAAACGCCAAACTGGCTCAAATGCAAGCACTTGTACTTGGTGCCTGCTGATGTTGGCAGTAGCTACTGTAACTCTGGCGCTGAAACCATGCTGCTTGTGACAAAGCCATAACATTCTGGGGGCCTGCGGACCTTGCCCCCACCAAACTTTTAGTAACTCAATAACGATACATTGCATTACAGATTCTAGTAGTTTCACAAATCCCATTGGGCTGTATGTTACAAGCCAGGGTAAATGTAGAAATTTTATGTAAAATACCCGGACTTAGAACAACGATCGGTTAAAATTGTCCGACTGACTAATCAAGCAACCTGACAAAATGTCCGAATCTGTCGGAATCTGTCTCCTATCCATAGGTTTTAATAGATTTCCTACATTCAACTGGCCATTCAGCTGTGTTGTATAGCAGAGTTGTGAAACCAATGTAAGCACTGAGCTTTTGCAAATCTTTTCTTAAACCATCAACAGGTATAAGAAACATTAGCTAAAATCATATGGCGGACAGCAATTCTATCAGTTCTAGACTGATTCATTTCAGCTAGAGTTAAAGATCTGTTGTACTCGTCAGCTCTTTGAATTTGAAGGTAGGTTTGGCTGACTTCTAATCTGCTGTTGTCGCATGCTGCATGCTTGCACTTTTCAAAAGAACTTTCAATCATAAACCAAACAAACGCAAGCTTTGCCTCGAATTCTGATTAATCACAGATATCCAGCTGCCTCACTGGCCAGGAGCAGAAACAGGTTACTATCTCATGAAGCAGGTGCACATGCCGACAGTGTCGGTTTGTTTTGGTTTGACAAATGCAATCCGTCTTTAAACTTGACTTCGTTGTTCACAGTTCTACAGTAAAGGAGCACTGTTTTGGGGTTCATGCTACGTAACGTCCTACCTGCTAAATGCAAACTCACTGGAAAGCAGTTGGGCAATCTTTGGAAAAACAGAAAGAAATAATTTTGAGCCCTGAAATACACTGAGCATCCATGATTCAAACAAAGATTTTTTGTGTCCCTCTGATCTGCGTGGTATATGTTGTCTTTGGAACCTCTGATCTGTGTGGCATATGCTGTCTTTGGAACCTCTGATCTGCGTGGCATATGCTGTCTTTGGAAGTTTTGCACTTCTAAAACACTTTGTAAGTTAAGTTGTGTTTAGCTTTTTGTTCCGATATAGAGGAGTCCCATTTTTCCTGAATACAGTATCCTTTTCATGCTATTTGCTCTCAGGCAAACTTGGGGTACTGTGGCAGGACCCAGGAATTGTTAAAAAGCTTCTTTTTTAAATCTTTATAACTTTCAGTGTTCTGTTTTATTGATGTATAAATCCTGCATAGATTTTTTTCTACAGTATTCATATACATAGGACGTAATTTTGACTAACGTTGTCTTCCCTTCGTGAATAATTCACCATATCACTCAGCTCATTCCTTTTGAATGAGAATGGGAATGGACCATATGGTCAGTGTGATGGGTTTTTCGGAAAGCAATGTCCACTTTTCCAGACAGGAAAGGATTAGCTTTTTGTATACATTTTTCGAACATGTCTGGACCATGTCAGTGGCTGCGCTTGTTCTACACAAGCTAGGGATGTGCTTTGGAAGTGAGCTATGATTAACAGCTATGGATTTAGACAAGTATGCATTGAAAATGGCTTGTTTCGTTTGCACAAAGTGAAATTGGTTTCTTTGTTCCTTATATGGTTTTTGGGATGTCTTCTTAATGTTGATGCGGCAATGAGACTGTATCTGGACGTGATCAACTTATATAGATGAGAGAATGTTTTGGTTGATGTTTGATTGATGTTTTATTGCAATATGTTATGCTGAACGTCCTGCTTCAATAAGGGGCTACATGATAGAGTTTTCGGGTCAACACTTGAGATTTGGAATTCACAGTTGAATGTACTAGCAACAAGCCTTTACTTCTAGCCTAATCTCTACTTGGCACCGGTGTTTAGATAGATGTTCACAGATTGAAATTAGGAAGCACCTTTAGTTTTAATGTTTCATGCTATCCTATTGTACCGTTGGCATGGCAAAAACGTATCAGCTCCATGTAAGCCTCAATTTTTGAGTTTGCCATTAGTATGTTTCCTTTCATGAAAGGCCATATCTTCATTATTACACTTCCTGGTAATACATCTAAGGAAATAATTATTTTATTTCTGGGAGTAAGGATTGTTGGCATTCAACATTTGGAGTTCTGTAAATGAACGACCAGTGTCTAATTACATTGGTTTTAAAGTACCTGATTATTTCGCGTTTGCTGTATGGTGTTCTGTTTTGTTATTTAATAGGCTGCGTAACCAGGAAGAACTTTCTAGAAATGTGTTGTCGTCCTATATCTACGCAGTGGAACAAGGTAAAATACTATTATATGTTTTCTGTTTGAAATGTTTTTTATACATACTGTTAACTGTGATGTTTCATTGTCTGAAAGAGTTAAAAGCATGTAAAACAATGCAGCT
>JAOBRC010620674.1:0-10838 GCA_027575255.1 Scolionema suvaense
CATATCTCCATAACTGCTCAATATTTTGATCTCAAATTTGGCCATGATTTGTGGTATAGGCATAAAGTAAAAGTCACAAAATAACAATGGCGTACCGTATATATAAAAAAGGTTAATTACTGCTTGTTGCAAAGAACTCTCTCAGTAGGCAACACCTACTTGTTGTTGTTTGTGTATAATGTTCAGTAAAACATTAAGCGACTTGCCCCTGATTTCAGTATAGTGCCAAGTAGCCAGCAAGTGTCAAGTAGCTAGTGGCCAGACAGTAAATAGTATAGAGTTGCTCATAAGAAAACATACAAAACATTATGAGGGCAGAACTTTATGTCTCATACAACCTGAAGGTACATTGTTTTATACAATCTTAGAGTTTCCCAGTACATAGCGTTTTATACAATGATAGAGTTCCCAATCAAATCAGCCAACAAATTTATTTAAAGACATTGAAGAACTCTGTCGGGGTACTCAGTAACAAGATAAAAAATATCTAATGCACCATGCTAAACAACAGCCCCACCAAAAGCTTAAAAATTTGAATGAATGCCTCGGTCATTTACTAGAGGATTTACAGTATGTGAAACAGTTAGAAATAGGAATTGTCGTTTCGAAGTAAAACTCAATATTTTTGACTATCAATCCATCTCTCTTAACAGTTGTTGATTAATTTGACAGGGAGCACTAAGATGGTGTGAAACATTATTTTCAAATCATATGAACCAATCAAGAAATTATGTATAAGAAGCATGCATCTATCATAATTTGCACTTTCATTTGACCTGTATGAATGAGAGCCCTATCGTAGTCGTAATTCAATTCACGTCAATGCTTTAGGCTGGTTTCCAATGGAGCGACTCCGCGAGTCAGCGACCAAGCGACCAAGCGACTGGACTATCTGAGCATGCACAGAAATTTTTTTAGGGACCATTACGTAATAGAGTATTGGAACAAGCGACTGAGCGACTGTTGCTCAGTAGTTCAAAAAGTTTCAACTACTGAGCGACTGGTCGCTCAGTCGCCTGGTCGTTAGGTCGCTAAGTCGCCGGGTCGCTCCATTGGAAACCGGCCTTTATGAAAGGAAGGCAGAAAGTCAGCAAGAACAACATGGAGAGCTTTCAGTTTGAAATAAGCCCCTGCATAGAATTTCTAAATATACGCAGGAGAATTCTGAAGAAATACAACGCATTTAACAGGGTTGATACACTTTCAATTTTTTTAATTTACTGACTTTTACTGACTTTTTAGGTCAAAAAATATACCATTTTCACTGACCATACAGGTGAAATGGATATGATTTTTACGGACTTTTTGCTATCTACCTTATCACGCCAAATTAAGCTGCGTACCTAATGTTGCCTCATTAAACTAAGCCGCGGTGGTAATTAAGCTGCACTTTGACAAAATTAGGGATTTTGTGAGGTTTTAACTAGGCCGCAGGAGTCACACATTCCGACGAAAAACTTAGAACAGATTGACTTTTATAACTATCCTGATGAAAGCAAGGATATTTTAGAGGAACTTAATTTAGGTAGAACGTAGTGACGATGAAAGCGAATAGTAATATAGTGTATTAAATAAAGTGATCCAGCAGCAACTTAGCAATTATAACTTGCCCGGTCTTTAAATAAGCCGCGTTCTATTAAGCGGCACTATTAATTAAGCCGCGTTTTTAGTAAGTCGCATTTTTGAAGGTGCGGCACAATTAAGTATGCGGCTTAATTTGACACAATAAGGTAAATTGATAAAGAATTTCCTCACCACAGGTCATACACTCCCGAAAAAGAATGTGACAACTCAATTTCTTTACTTATTGACAAGACATATTTCTCATCAAGGTAACACCAGCTGGATCACTGTGATAAATTGCATTTGTATTTGTTTCATAAGTTACGCTCCAACTAGCAGCCAAAGAGAAAGCAAATGTGCTAGTCAGGTATGTGCCAGGTACCTCAGTGAATAAAATTGAACTATGAGGATGAAAATAACAGTCCTGAAGACTTAGCAGCGTGCCATAATAGATGTTGGTTTGAAACATTGGAGACCAGCTCCAGCTACTGTATATCATTGAATCTGCAATCAACACACAAACAACAAACAAGGAATACTCTTCTCCAATTCTCCCTTACACCACTTCAGTATGAAAAGGCATCTCATGTCAATACATAGTGTCTGTAGTACATAGTGTCAGTAGAGCTTGCTCCTACAGAGCCAGTTCGATACTTCTGAGTTTTCCTACATCTGACAAGTCCCTTGTAAACCATGTTTGGTTTCAAGCACTGTATTAATAGTCAACATAACATACCTTTTTGACTATACTCCAACATCACAAGCCAGGGTTCATGTTGATGTTGCGTCCTGACGATGGTGGTGACAAGTAGTCCACCGAAAATTTCACAAAATATACATGGTGTGGAGCGTACCTCCGCAAAAAGAGGTTTTATTACTGTAATGCTTCAATTAAACGCACGGGGTGTTTATTGCATTTTTAGACTTTTTAGGGGGCGTCTATTCGAGGGGGTGTTTAAAAGAGGGGGCGTCTATCGCATTTTTATGAAATTCTTCTTTTTCTCTTATGTATAAACTTTATATATCAATGAAATATATACACTAGATTACATGTCAATATTATTGTAAACATGTTCTTTTTCATTTTTCCATATTATACTTACAAGAAATAAAGCCCCAAAACTGAAGTAATAATGCAGTGGTGGTAGTAGTTAGTTAAGAGTATCTTTAATAAATGCTCCTCTAGAGGGAGGGTGTCTACTCGAGGGGGGATGTTTTATAGAGGAGGGCGTTTATCGAAACATCTCCTGAAAAGGGGGCGTTTAAAAGAAGGGGGCCAACTAATCGAAGCATTAAGGTATTTACAAGTAAACTTAGTTTGAAACGAATGACATTACGCCCTATCAGAAGATGGTCATATGACACCCCCTGTAATAGGTATGACAACCCAATTTGCACCAAAAGATGTGCAAGTGAATTTTGTTCACATTTGCAAAAAAATGTACAGCAACAGCTGCAGCCAGATTTACAAGTAAAAAATATAAGACTAGCGAGGTGAAACCATACAACCTTTTTGTCAACTTTATATGCACAGCAAGCTCTTGGCTGATCAAATAAATGGCAAGCGCATTTTCAATGCGGAAATAAAACTGTTATCTGTTTGGCAAATTTCCTACGCATGCTTTATGATTATAATATGAGAAGAATATGCAAAAAGGGTGATGTTACATCTACAATAAGCATCAGAATACAAATTTTTTGCACATTTAATGTCCGAGACACATTTTAGGAATCAACAAGTTTCATGTTCATAGCATAAGTACTTCTTAAGATATTAAACTAATTCCATTGGCGTGGGCTCACCAGCCCCCGCCCTCCCCTAACCTTCGCAGGGCTAAATCAGCTAAATCAGCAACTCCCCGGGCAGAATTATTATTAGACCAACTCCTTCAACTCCTTCAACTTCGTTTGCATCAGAGGAAAACAAGATAAAAAATCAGTTTCCGGTAAATATAATGAGCAGCTGCAATTTCTCAGTTGATGAAATAACTATGTCTTGCAATAATTCATAGCAGTTTACAAGAATACTTCACTGAGGCTATGGCATCTCTACTGTACATTGATGCAAACTTCACAAAAAACACTAGCAACACTTAAATGTTATAGTGACCAATAGACTTTATTTCCGATAAACGTATAGCATACCATTCCACTGAAGTCAAGTCTAATGAATCAACTGCTTTCATGCATGCTACTCCGCATAATCGAGAAAATATATAAAAAGGCAAACTTCTAGTCCAATGAAAAACACTGTCCAAAATCCATAAACAAGGCACTTCAGCTTTCTCGAATTTTTCAATAAGGCTCATATTTCAGCCCATTTTGGTCAGAGTGGCAACCAGGATAGTGAACAAGAAGTAACTAATAAGGGCGAACTGACAGGGGAATCCAGAATAGTCAATGACCATAGGAATAAAAAATTATATGATATGATGCCCTTGTGTTAAGAGGTGTCTTACCTGCTAGTTTGGGGTCGTGGTGACGGGTGTACAAGACAGGACGCTATGCTGTGTCAGCAGTGCAGTGGCGTATATGCTTGTGGTGCTGGATGGTTGTAATGTCATTGGTGCATGGATATATTAGAGGGTTAGTAGATCACCAGTAGAGAAAGCAATTATATACATAGTCCAACATCTCCCCTCCAGGGGGAATGGTCCAGGTTTCGATCGATCTGTGGCTGCTGGTAACGATGGGTGACTCCAGTAAGTCTTTTTGGTGTATATGTATATTTTGTAGATTTATGTCCTATTCACAGCTATTTACAAACTGCTACCCATGCGCCTTAGCATGAGTACTTCCCACTGCGGGAGCGGCATTGTAGGGGCTCCCCATCACCTTCTCGCATGCCTCGGCTATTGTAGTCAGACAGTCGCTTCAATGCCAGTGGTAGTCGAGCTGGGTCGCAGAGGGGTTCTTCACTCTCCATTTCAGGTGTTGTCGACGTATGTGCTGGTGTAGGTGGGTCAGGGTCAGCCGGAACACTTTTGAGGTCTTCAGATTGGTATTTGGGTGACTCTGCTGATGATGACGTAACCAGTGGATGATGCACCACTGTCATACTGAAGGAATGGGCGAAGTAAGAGTTGATTCAGCACCGCTGGTAGGTCCGAGGAAACGTCGGTTCCTGAGAGTGACCCTTCCAGATCCAACCATCTTTATTCTGTATTGATGGTGTGGCAGAACTTCGATCACACTCCCAGATTTGTTCCATCTACCTTTGTCTTGCACCAGTACTTCTGCTCCCTCAGGGATGGTTGGGAGCAAATGTGTGCCAGAATTGTAGTATATCGTCAATAGCTCATTTCGTCTTGTATAGGCCTTCTCTCGCTCATCAGCAGACACAATCCAGCTTTTGTGGAGGCGGTAGAGTTTCGGATGGCAGGGTGTAGCATATCGTAACTGCCGGTGCAAGAGGAGTTGGGCAGGGCTGAGGCCTATTTCTGGAATTGGTGTATTGTGATATGGAGGATAGCACAGGCAGCTTTATCGTTTATGATAGAGCCATCGTTGTCTGTGTTGTCCATTAGCATTCTCTTAGCTGTTTTCACTGCTATTTCAGCTCTGCCATTTGACTGGGCGTACTATGCGGAAGAGAGACGATGAGCAACACCCCACTTCTTCAGGAATGCTTGGAATTCGTGTGAAATGAACTGGGGGCCGCCGTCGGTTGCTATTTCTTCAGCGACGCCATAAGCTGTGAATATATCTCGGCAGATGTTCATGAGGCCGAGGTTTATGATGGATGATGATCCAAGAACTGTATCTATCAGCGGTGAGCAGATATGTGTGATGGCCAATCTGAAAATAATCCATGCAGATCTATTGAAACGGGTATAATGGAGACGGTATTAGTGTCAAGGCTGGCCAGGTTGACTGGGGGCACTTTCATTGCATTTTGTGCAGGTATAGCGCATGTTACGGATGGCAGCCTCCATATACCTTCAACCTTGATTTTCAATTACTTGTATAGTGCCACAGGTAGAAAATTTGCAAATTAGACCATCAGAAACATCCCCATTTGATCGATCTTGAACATTTTTTGAAACCATAGTAAAAATTTATTTACGAGGTCAAAATGTCATTTACTGACCTTTCACTGATCATAAAGGGTCATTATTCCGTGACTTTTACTGACATTTACTGACTTTTAACTACTTTTTCAGAAAAATAGCTATTTTTCCTGACTCTTACTGACCGTATCAACCCTGAATTTCTATTGCTTCGTGCAAAAAAAATCTGTCCGCTAATTGGAGTGTCCGCTAATTGAGTGTCCGCCTTTTAGAAAGTTTTTTATAAGGTTTTGACTAGAGTACGAACTAGGAAAATAAATTTGTCCGCTAATCAGAGGTTTCCGCCTTTCAGAGTGTCCGCTAACTAGAGAGTTTACTCTAAACTTCTTGAGTAAAAACGTACTTACCATGAAAGCAGTTATAGCAACTTATGTCCAGCATACGGAATAGTATGAGAACCATTAATCTATTTACATGGCACATTTTCTTCTGCAGGTGGCTGGCTGGAAGTTGCGCGAGTAGACACTCGAAAACATGGAAAAATCAAAATTGAAGAAGTTGAATCCGACAATATCTTAGACATTGCGGAAGTCACAAATGGCACGTTCGTTCTATCCCAGACAGGCCTACACAATCTGCACGAAGCTATCAGCTTTAAGCAAATACGCTTCAGATGTTCAAAAGATTCACACAAACGTACTCTGGATATTGCAACACGCAAAACCCATACCGATGTTGTTCAATGGCTATTAGGAAACATCGACCCAAGCTCACGCCCAGAAAGTTGCGGTAGTTTCTATAAAATGCCAGAGGACAACTCCATCCTCTCAAACATTTGTGATGTATGGGGTGGTGCGATAGGAAAATGGGGAATTCGCACAATTAGACAAGACCTTTTGTGGACACATGCTTTTTATGAAAGCGCGAAAAAAACATGGTACATATCTAACGATCATGATAGGCCAGATCTATATCCTGAAGGCTGGTATTGTGACGATATATCTACTCAGGATTACAAGGGTATTTGGAGTGTCTTTGTTAAATAAACACGTCACCAGATCTCATATGTAAACAAAGACTCAGTTTTTGTGGATGCTTTGGATAAGCGAGACGAATCTGGAATGTAGAAGACTTGTGGAAGGCGCAAAAGCAACTGAGTTGTTTAAGGGCGGAATTTTATACTCAAGCAAGTTCCCTTCCTACAAAAAAACTCAGATTTATCCAATCAAATCAAGCAGTATTTTACATCGTACTAATTAATAACCAACATGCGGACCTTGTTCTTGGCAGAAATGTGCGAGTAGAAAGCAGTTGAAAAGATCTACATGAGATTGGTAACAGTGTTGTGATTAATGATTGTGGTACAAACAGAAAAAAGTAAAAAAGTAAAAAAAGTATAAAACTTGCTTATTCTGTTCATTTCATCATCCCATATTCATGCTTAACTAGTCAAGCATGAATTACTGGCGGCTTGCCCCCTCACATGTTCTCCCCTTATTTTATACCCACATCAAATTTATTTTTACAAATTCAAGACAGATTTTGGGTGATTTGGTTCTTCAACTTGGAGCAATAACATGAGAGCCGGGTATAAAATTCTTGATATTTTTATGGGCTCTGAGTTCATCAGCAAGATACATCTAGGAAGAACTCCTTTAAGAGAGCCTGGAGACAAGAAGCTGATTGATTTATTTGCGTGACAAACACTAACTATGACACGCCATTTTGGCAAAAAATAAGCTGTCATCGTAACCACCTAAAATTTGGGAGAATGCAAACAGAATTTGGGCCCAACTAAACACAGTATGAGCGTATAAAGCATAAGACATTCGGTTGTAGCACATCTCCTCACTCTGCTATCTGCAATTCGTTCCTCAGGGAAGATTAGCGAAAGAATATATAGCGTTGAATTATAAACGGCTGATATAAATGTAGAGTGCGAACAGAGACTGGCGAGTGGCTGGGATAACTTTCCATGCAACACTTTAAAACGTCGCTCCTACGAACATACCTACCCTGTATTGCATCAAAGCCTTTGTACGTATATCCACAATAAATTCGCGGATCACAACTTACATTGTTTATGGCTTTCGCAATAGAGATAAAGAACAATATGGAAACAAAAATACGATTATGTGTGTCCTCAAAACAACTCACATGAAGCTACATAGCAACTGCCGTACTTAACCTGAAGTTACACTATCAACTTTTCATTGCTCACATAAAATCAAATTTTGTGCTATCAAATCCAAACCAGCGCCATCAAAACTAAATTTGTGGCATCAAAACTTCATTCACTCTGTCAAGTTGGGTTATTTAGGTTTTACGAAATATGAGAATGAGGAATATGGAAAAGGAACGCGTGAGTGGAATTACGATATCAGTAGAATAAAAAGATTTCGACGGGGCAAATAATATTACACTTTCATTATGTCACTCTTTTCCATTACCAGTCATCATACACCTAAAAAAAACTGCATTATTGTCCTAAGTAATTGAATTCTAGCTAAGATGATTGCATGACAGCTGAAGACACCTGGTGTCATATTTTTGATATCACTCATGTGGAAGTGACATACAACTAAAACTCAAAATAGGTGCAGGTGCACTACCCGAACGTGGTTTCTACTAACTTAAACAAGTCTATCCTGATGCAAAGCAAAAGACGGCTGGAGCAACAAGGAAGAAACCAAAGGTATATTATACGTAGAAACCACCTGGTTTGAATTACTGATAACAGTCCTACACTTTCCAAAATGCAACACTGAAATCCACAGGCAAGTATATCAAAGTTTGGTTATTGTATCTGTAAAAGCTGGACGGAGAAATAAGGACATGGGGGCAATGGAGGGATAGGGGGAACAAGGGGATGGTGGAATAGGGGAATAGAAGAATGGGCCGGAGTAGGGGGAATTATTATTACTGTCAGTCTATTTAAAGTCGGGGTTTGATCTAAATTTGCAGCCATATACATTTCAAAATCAACAAATATTATTATATCGATGTCCATTATGGACAAAAGAATATAAGAATAAAGAACAAAGAATATACGATAAAAATCATAAGTCAAATGTGTTGAAAAGGAGAAACGGAGTAATAGGTGACTGGGGAGAATGGAAAAAAATATCTGTTTATTCTTTTATCATAAAAATGCACACATCAGTAAGGGAACATAACAAAAAAGTGATGTGCTTAGAATTTGATTTCACGATACTTCAAAACGTGACGGCAGTTTGAAATGGCTTGGAATGAAATCAATAAACATGAAAGAGACAAGTTTGGGGATAGGACAATCCTAGTATAATAATATTAAGCAAACAGTACTGTCAAAACTATTGAGGTAAGAAATAGGAGATTTACATAGCTTATGATTCATAGGCTCCAGTGCTGATTTTGCCATTTAAGCAGTTGTAACTCACGAACCTAAATCTTTCAAGAGTTAAGTTTAATGGAAAAAATAAGTGATCAAAAAGAGCAACAAAAAACAAAAAAAACAAAAACGATTAAACAGGTTCAACGTTTCTTGGACGTACTTTCTAAAAAAACAAGTCACAGAATTAGTCGACTCCTGCAAACTTAACTGAGATTCTCAATCAAAGAAAAAAATGGCCAGTTTTGGACATAAATTATCGCCCACAAGCCCAACAAGATTTTCAACAGACACAGCACATATGGTTTATAACATACGCAGAGTTGCCCTGAAAAATCACAACAAAAATAACAATAAACCGATGACCCGTTCATGACATAATTTGACAAAGACCCTGAAAATCACCATTTCTGGACCTAAACTGCCAAATGCAAGCCTAACGAGATTTTCCAGAGACATGACACATGTTCTCATATACGTAGAGATGCTTGTAATATTCAGACCAAAAATAACAATAATCGGATGAACTGATTTTGACATTATTTGGAAAAAAAACATGAAAATCCCCTACTTGAACATAAATGACCACTCGCAACACAATCAAGGCTTTTCTCAGACAGAGCACACGGTTCATAACATGCGTAGAATTGCCCCTAATATTTATACCAAAAACGACACAAATCAGAGGAATCTGGAACAAACTCTTGAAAATCCCCATTTTTGGACATAGAAATTGCCACCTGCAAGACAAACGAGATATACATAAACAAAAACATAACTTTCTTTCACCATTCCAGCACCATCACTTTTCCTCAATTACACATTTTCACCTTCACACCCAATTCCGGAAAAATTCATTGAGCAGTTATCTGGGAAAATACATTGGTGACGGACCGAAGAATGGACGCACGGACAGGCCTCAGGACTCTTCCGCTAAAGTGGGAGTCCAAAAATTAGAGTGGGGTTTTCATCTCCCATTAAGATATGCCAGGACCCGAAGGTAAATAGGGTTAAGCAGGATGTCAAGCGCGCTCGCGAGAAGCCTAGGAGGCACTGATTAGAATATCCTAAAGAAAAAAGATAACTGAAAAATGCATTGATTTTGAATGCTCACATAGAAACTCTTTCACCGCGACTAAACAGTGCTTGCTTTTAGAGGCAAAAGTTCGAATAGTTGTATTAAAAATGCGCCAGGTTGCAGCATCAAAAACCAGTTTTTTCACATGAAAGCTCTATTTCGTTGATGCGAACGCCCAAACTGTATTTGCTTACGCACAAGCTTTATTGTTTGGCGCGCTAATAGTGTGTTGGCATACGCTGAAACCGCGCTTGTTTCCACCAAAACTTCATTTTGTGAATGTTCATGCTTGGTTTGGCTTCGTCCAAACTATGTATGTTAAATGCCCACACAATTGTTTTACCAGTATGTTTGATTATGCCAAATTCTGTTTATTTACCCCCAAATTTTATTTAGTTATGAAAAAGCCCAACAACTAATTATGATTTTTCATCACATCAGAGTAGACCGCTCCCTCTCATTATCAGTGATTTCTTTCCGAGACAAAGAATACCTTTAAGCCATAGAAGCTATGCACAATAACGGTTCTGATTTGGGAAGCCTATGACGAGGTCTAAGATTCAAAATCATTAAGAACATGTTCAAAATTGACATTTTACCACTTACTTGCATGAAAGTGGTCTCTACCTTACAAAAAACAAATCTCAAAATACGATACAAAGAACGCTCTGTCAAGTGTAAATGGACTAAGTCAGATAAATCTGCACTTGTTCGCAATCAATTTACGCGAAGCCCGGGGTAGCTAGGTCACAGCAAAAAATGTGCAAGCCACTTAACTGTAATTGCCCAGCAGCCTTGCATCTCACTTAGGACAGAC
>JAOBRC010620785.1:0-10838 GCA_027575255.1 Scolionema suvaense
TTTCCTATCATATTTAAAACTCATAAATTTTAATCAATTTTTTGTATTGGATTTCAAACCATCAAAGGCCATGGTGCTATTGCTCCTACTCGTTCATGCTCTCTCTGGCAAGCATCTAATTCCTTCATACTTCCAGTGGATGGTGGTACTTCTTGTCATTATCAAGGAATTGTCTTCAGTGATCCTTTTTGATGAAGCCATTTTTAGCTGGTAACGTTCCTTCTTGATTGGAGCTTTTTTGTGTATCTTTCTTTCCATTCCTTAGTATTATTTCACCTGTGAATTGTTTCTTCTTCAGGTTTTTATTCGATAACAAAAGCAATGAGCATACATATTATCGATGGAGGATCTTCTCTATATTGCAAGTACGTATTATGCTCTGCTCTAGGTTATAATTACTAACAACATGTTTCGGAAAATTTAGCAGGAGGTGGAATTTTTAGCCGAATAATGTTTTGCCGGTGATTGTTTGCAGTGCATGCAATCCACAATTTAAATCTCTGTTTGTTTTCACTGCAGAAAGATATTTCTTTTGTACAACATATATACTATGTGGGAGAAATTTTTGCACGCGTTAATTTTTGAACTACATATTTGGACATTTCGCAGGACTTAAGTTTTCGTGGTCGAGGTTAAACTAAGGATTTCGTGGGAATAGGTTTCCCCAGTTAAGCATTTACCATAAAGTTTTGGAAGTTATTTCCAGATACTTCTCTCAAAAGGCAGTATCTTAGTTTGCTGCACTTAACACCGAAAGTAATCGACTGCAGTTCAGAGGTAATCAATTTTGTTGATTGAGCACTTTTTGAGCTAAAAAAAGAATTTCAGTCTTGGAGTTGCCCAAAAGCCACTAAATCCGCGCAAATTTCTCACCGCAAATAATTCTTCCCTTAGCATATGTCAAGGAGCCAAGATGTCATACTTTCTGGTCTTAAGAAAGAACTTGCCAGAACCGCTTATGATCTTTTTCTTGACATTGTCAGTGCTCCTCTGAAATTTATTAGTACATCATGCTAACTACTACGTGCCTGTTGTGTTTACAGAAGGGAAGTTTGTTCTTGAATTTTTTTCAGGCAGTTATCATAACCCCACTGGAACAAGAAGAGATAGAAGTATTGACATATTATACAGCAGTGTATGTGACCCTATCTGATGCAGGTGCTAAGGAGAGGCCTTATTCTGTCTTGACAGATATCCTTGAAAAATTCTTTCTTGAACCATTTGGCAGGCTGAATTTTTTTTTTACTGTTATAGAATTTCGTGATATCTCGTGTGATCAAATTTTACATAAGTATTTTGGCTCAAGAGGTCATGTTTCAAAATATCGTGGAAAATCCCTAAAACTACAATGGAAACGAACTTAATAAAACAAATTTCAGCAAATTTAACTCAACTGGGATTTTTACTTGCAAAAATGTGACTTTTGGCAAAGTCCGGCAAAACATGGATGCGGGCTCTTTTAGGGTAAAGTGCTCAACCCTATCAAGTTTCAACTTCATGGCTGCTCTAAAACAGCAAATAGAAGGGGGTACTTAAAGTGCTCAAAAAGCCCCCGTCAGATAGGGTTTTGGGTTGTGTCATTCTGTTTTTGGCAAGCATTTTCTTAATACTCAAAATGGCCAATGAATGTGATAATCATGGCTTTCTTCAATGTCTGTTTGTTAGTAAGAGCAACCTCTTGTGCATCTATCACTGTTGTTAAATCTACTGTCTGCAGCAATATGTTCTTTCCAAGATTCTTATGGATTTGTGTTGTAGTACATTTCCCGTCTTTATTCAGGGGGATACACCTCAAAAATGGACTCCAGGGTGCTTTCGAATGTTCAAAGGTGGTTCTATATGGCAACCACCCAGTCAGAATCCGTACGGTGCTGCCTCACTTAGCATGGGGGCTGGTAACCAGAGTGCTGCAATTGCATGTGTTTCGTCAGCGAACGTACGAGGCGTGAACCAAGAAGGAAGCAAAGAAGAGGAGGTGCCTGCCAATCTGAAACAGCTGATGGAGATGATGCAGAAACGAGAAGAAAAAGAAGTCGAGGAGAAACCTTCAGAGAAGAAATCTCTCAGCGACCGGTGGGTTTGAGCTGTTGTTTTACAACTTTCACATCCTCTTATATTCTGATATCAAATTTTTGCACGTACACATTTTTGCAGGTAAAAAGCGATTTAAGTGAAAATTTTTAGTTATGACATAACAAGGGACTTGTGGCAGTTGAGTTATATCTGAGGATTGGCTTCTTATCCTGAGTTCATTCGTTTTTATTTGACTGTGCATCATGTGCAATATTTTTTAGTAGATTGACTGTCCATCATGTTGAATAGTTTTAGTATGTGAAGTTAGTGCTGATCGTGGCTTCTCTGTAAATAAGCTGATTACCGTAAATCGCATGTCCATTGAACGTATTTTTGGACTCCTGCTTTAGCGGAAGAGTCCTATAAAGTGAGGTCTGTCCGTCCGTCCGTTCTTCCGTCCGTCACCAACGCATTTTCCCGGATAACCGCTCAATGAATTTTGATGAAATTTGGTGGGAAGGTGACAATGCATAATTGACGAAAATTGATGGAACCGGAATTTTGAAAAAAATTTTTGTTCAGCTAGCAGGTGGCAATTTATGCCCAAAAATGACCATTTTTAGGGTTTTTAAAGAATATTTTCAAATGTATTTATTGCTTTTTTGTGGTTTGTGGTGTGAAACTGCAGGTCAATAGTAATTATGCTGTGGACCATGTGTCATATCTGGGAAAACTCTCGTTCGGCTTGCAGGTGGCAATTTGTACACGTTCGAAAAAGGCGTTTTTTATTTCCCAAATGAGTCAAAAACTGTTCATCTGATTCTTGTCATTTTTGGTGTGCATAGTAGGGGCAACTCTACACATGTTTTAAACCATATGCCATGTTTCCTGAAAATCTCGTTTGGCTTGCGGGTGGCAATTTACGGTCCAAAAAAGTGATTTTCAGTGTTTTTTCCTAGCATCTCATGAACGGTTAATGTATTTATTGTTATTTTCTATGTGAATATTTGGGGCAACTGTATGCATGTTATGAACCATGTGCCATTTCTCTGGGCAATCTTGTTGGCTTGCAGGTGGCAATTGACACCAAAAAATTGCATTTTTCAGGGTTTTTTCCGAATATGTCATAAACTCTTCATCTGATTCTTGTCATTTTTGGTTTGAATTCGAGAGGTAACTCTGTGCATGTTTTTAACCATATGCCATGTCTCCTGACGATCTCGTTTGGCGTGCGGGTGGCAATTTATGTTGAAAAATGGCGATTTTTAGGGTTTTTTCCACGCATCTCTTGAAAGTTAATCTGTTTATTGTGATTTTTGATGTAAATATTTTCGATAGCTGTATGCATGTTATGAACCCTGTGCCATGTCTCTGGAAAATTTGTTTGGCTTGCAGGTGGCAATTTACATCAAATAATCGAGGGTTTGTTTCATGTTTTTTTTCCAAATTTGTCAAGAACTGTTCATTCGATTCTTGTCAGTTTTGATGTGATTCATAGGAGCCTCTGTGCGTACGTTATGAACCATGTGCCAAGTCTGAAGAAAATCTCGTTAGGCTTGCGGGTAAAATAGCTGTTTATGTTTTTTCCTAGTGTGTCATCAATGGTTTATCTTTTCATTTTTGGCGTGAATCTTAGGGAAAACAAGGCCTATATTATTATGACCCATGCTTTGTGTCTTGGGAAGATGTTCTTCTTCAGCATCCTGGTGGCAATTTATGTCAATAATAGCTGTTTTGGGTGTTTTTCACAATATTTCAAGAATTCTTCATTGTGCTTTTGTGATTTCTGGTGCAAAACCTATGTTTACGTGTTATTCTCTTCTTTGATCTGACATGGAGATTCTCTTTTAAGTTTGCGGGAGTCCACTAATTATGTAACTTGTTATTGCTGCTTTCTCCTTTTACTGTTGAAGGATATGTAGCACTGCTCTTTATTTCGTATTATCGAGCACAAGAATCTGTGTGAAAAAGTGTGTTTTCGTATTGTATAAAAAAAAAACTTATCCAAAGAACAAAACCTCGCTTCTTGTACTGGCTGTTACATTTTTTTAGACAACGCGATCGTTTTGAGGACATGCTGAGAACGGTGAGCAATGATCGTGCGAAAATTGGAGAGTTGATGGTGTGGTGTTTAGACCATGCTGACTGTTCATCTGAGGTAAATGTCAAATAACTGAGTAATGTTTTGTGTTTCAGTCAACATCAAGCTTGCTCATTATTGAATTTAGCAGTATGAATTGCGAGGGTTAGCGACTGTATCGTGTCTTATGATTCTAGTGCAAGGTTAAAAAGGCTAAAAATCTTTCAAATCCGAGAAGTACTCATGTGCCTAAGAAGCTTAAGTATTAAATATGTACTTTGTTCCTGCATTGTATCTCTGGCTTACAAGCATTTTGTATTGACTTGGTTGCTGATCGATTGCATGCACTGTGCGATGTTTGGCTTCTTGTTAGAGTTTGGGTCTGGCAAAAATGTTGCTTTCTCATACAGCATGTGGTGCTTACCTATCGTATCTGTCTCCTTTAGATTGTTGAGTGCTTGTCAGAGTCCTTATCGATCCTGGAGACACCAATCGCTACCAAGGTACGTTCCAAAGATATAGTTCAGGGTTGGAAAACCGGGAAAAAGGATGTTTTGGAGAAAAGTCAGGGAAAACCTGGAAATGTCAGGGAGAAATGTTTAGAATGACCCAAGTCAGGGAAATTAATTCGAGTTTGATTTGATTTTTGTATGTGGTAAAATATAACACTCTGTGGCATTTTGGTCTCTTAAAATAGCCCTGAGGTTTATTGTATATGTGATGTATCGTATTGTTTCACACAATTATGATATATAATTCATGTTTTAAATAGTTCCTTTGCTATATTTACATTTTCAAAGACTTTCATACAGTCATTGAAATTGGTTGATTCGTCAGGAAAAAGTCATGAACAAGTCAAGGAATTTCATTTTGAATTTCCTGTGGCAACCCTGTAGTTTTTGAAGTTGGAAGTTTCACATACGCCATGTTTTATTGTTGCGCTTTTTTTGTCGCTATGCTGGCAAGCTCAGCTTGCGGCATGGGTTATTGTTTATCCCGTGTGTAAAATTTCTTTTGTTTTTTTGGCATGGGAGAGCTGTAGAAAATATAAATTTAAATCAAATGAATTCAAGTGGTCTTATTGAAAACTTGGTGAAAGTTCGCCATAGACACCACGGCTCCAAATCAGAGAAATATCCATGTGCTCTGGAGTGCTGTCATGTAGCTACAATGTATTGATGCATAGGTGATTAGTTTTTTTTTTTTTTGGCCTGCATTGCCGATGCCAGCATGGCGTTTAGTGACAACTATTCCTAGTTGTAAAACCCCTTTATGCGGTACGTCGTATTTTATTGATATTCTATTTCAGGTGGCTCGTCTATACGTCGTGAGCGATATTCTGCATAATTCCAGCGCGAAAGTTCCCTGCGCTTCACATTTTCGGAGAGGGTATGGAACCTGCACCACAGTTTATTTTTGTTAGTCAATTCTACTTCAATAGGAGAGTCTGTTTCATTCTATTTCTAATGTTTCATAAAATGGCACTGTGTCCCAACGATAGGAAAGATGAAAACAAGCGTATCCTCTGTTTTAGAAATTACTGACCTTACGACCTTTTTAGCATTATGTTTGCAGGGCAATGCATCCGGAATTTGTGTTTCTGGACTTCTTGATTATCTTCAGCTTGTGCTGCAAAATGATGGTCCATAGAAAGATTTTATGCTGCTATTCACGGTATTCTCAAATTTTTTCCAAACAATGGTTTGCAAATCATTGCACTGAGCAACTTGCAATTTTATTCCTTGCAGCCTTCGAGTTTAAAATGGCAAGTTCATTTCCAACTCTTCCTTATTTGCATACTTCACCATGTCTAAAATTTGCAACCGTTTGTCTAAGAATTTCTCCGATTTTTTTCACTTCTGAAAACCTTGTTCTTGGGTCTAATCGAGAAGTTTTGATCCCCAAAATCTTGGTGGAGCATGTGTTTCACTATCATTTGTATGTCAAAGATTTTTTGTAAAAACGATAATGTACATGATGCTGGTTGCACCGTTCTTGGTATGTTGGTATATGATACTTCGATCACATTGCATGATCCATGTGAAATGATTCTTACTAGAGAGCTGAGTTACTGCGTCAATCTGTCGAGGTGGTCGCCATGAGATTTCTTAGGAAAGTATTCTTGATCTCACATAGTGAAATTCTGAAATGGCATGATGAAGTTGTCGTTCATAGACTGCTGGCTGTTTGTATTTTTGTGTTTCTCTCTTTTTTTTTTTGCAGGTTTCAAGATGCTCTCCTGGAAATCATGGAGAATCAGCACAAAGCTCTTGCTTCGTGTAGTACCAAAGGACAAGCTGAGAAGTTCAGAGTAAGGGCACGATTGTGTTTCTCGTCTTTGTCCATATTGGATGTTTTCTTTACATTTATCAGTAGCCCTTAATGTCGTATAAAGAAAATTGAATTTTTGGAGCCCTTCTTGTGTTTTGTTGTATTCATGTGCTGAACGACGATCCTTGATTTTCTTGAAATTCAGTTTTCTTTGTAAAGCTTTTCTTTCATTTTGAAACGGAATCCGGAAGACGTGACTTGGGCTGGTTGTTCTTCAGAATTCAGCAGAATTAGTCTGTCTTTGTTTTCACTGAATTGGACTGAATTCAATACTTTTTCAACATATGTCTTCTGTTTTAGAAACAAGTGCTGGCCTGTCTGGCAGCCTGGCAAGATTGGTCCATATATCCACCAGGTTTTTTGATCAATCTACAAAATGTGTTCGTCGGTCTGGCTGATACCAAGTCTGTGAAGGTATTGCTTTCATCCTTTTTGTTGCTTATTCGATTCGGTGTCGAGAATCTCTTGCTGTATTTAAAAATTAAATATGGATCCCTTGTTTTTTCATAATGATTGATCTTGCTCAAGTTTCTAGTTCTAGCAACAGCACTTTTTAATGAACAATTTCACCGGAAATGAATCTCAAATGTGACTAAAACTTAAGAGCGATCCAAGAACAAACCCAGGCTGCGCTCCGTAACGAAAATTTAGAACAACAGCACTATTTATAGTAAAGATGTTGAGGTTTTGTTATAGAACGAATACTTTATGAGAGATGAAGTCAAATATCATGAACGTTTTGTTTTGATAAATCTTTCGATTACGAAGTAAGCTCTTCTATGGCTAAACTTGAAGTCATTATTGTCTTGCAGCCTAAAATTTGGAAAAAAATCAAGCCTCGGCTCAAATTTACTATGGGTCATGTAAAACGCATTTACGGATGTTCATTCGTAACTGCTGGCGATACGGATGACACTCCTGTTGATGACGGTCTTTTGAGACTTTAAAACCCTGTCATGTGAAGCTCAAAGCAATTTTATTGCTTCCCATCGAAACCTTCTGGGTGTCTTTGGAAACCCATTTTGAGCATCATCAAGTGTTTCAAATTTCATCCTAAAGAGTATCGCTAGGCGCACCACGTTTAAAGCTCTTCGTTGGGTTTTACATAATACCCTTTCAGATGACAATGATACTCAATGTTTTCTTAGGATCCGCTCATAGCTGCTGTCGACACCGATGGCATTCCATTCTCGAAAGATGAAGACGAAGATCTTGATGGAGTTCCTCTCGACCCAGAAATCGATGGAATTCCGCTCTCAAAGGATGAGGATGATGCGATGATTGGCAGTGATGAACTTGGTATGATATTTAATGACTAAAAATGGATCTATTAAAGATACTTCTCTGGGTGGTATCGAGACATTTTTTTTATGTTTAAAACATACATGACTAATGCCATGTTTGTTTATTTACTTCTTTTGTTGCTCATCGATGTGTGAGTTAGAATAGTAGGACGGGGGATCTGGAAAAGTCGATGGGTTGAACACCTTTCTAAAACTAAGAATTGAGGGATTGACTTCGGGGTAGGAAATACAGGAAGATTCTTGAAAAATTGGATTTTTCCGGTATTCCAGTACATTTTGAAGAGTATCTAAATTAGGCTAGGTATAAATGAAGGTAAGCAAAGGAGAAATAAGCCAATCTGTTAAAGCATGATTGTATTGTCGTGTTTGGAAAAATTTCGGAAACTTAACGGACGGAGGGTGGGAATAATAAAAATTTCGGAAACTTAATTAGCAGGGCCCCGGGGGTAGGGGTGGGGGCTAGACGTCTACAGTAGACATCCGCTTATTCGAATGCGCTTACTTCGAACTTTCCCTATTTCGAAGAAATATTCAAGTCCCTTTGGTTAAGAAAGTCTTTAAGACGTGGTTAAAACGTCCCCCCGCTTGCATAACTTCCTGCTCTTGCAAAGCCTGACTTTTCAGCAGTTACTAAACTTTGTTAAGGTGCTTTGAGTGCTGCCGGACCGAAGTGGATAAGGGCTGAGCGTAGATCTGTTTTCTTTAATGCTTTCGGTTAGGCATCTTGCAAACGCGTAAAAAATTTCCCCAAGTCTCAAAACTACCGTCCTATCATGGACGTTCTATGTAGCACATCGCACACCATAGCACGCCTAGATCGCTTGAGGGGTGCGAATCATCGCTCGCTTAAAAAAAAATACTCAGTGAGAGGCATGTCTTACAATAAATGTCAATTAATTCGAACATTTGTTAATTGGAACATTTTTAGTAGTCCCGTGCATGTTCGAATTAGCGGATGTCTACTGTATTAGCTACTAGAGAGAACCTGTGTATGCACCGTTCTTAATATGAAAAGATCATTGACAGCGCTGAACAGGAGACGTATGTGTGCTTTTGCCATATTGACCTCTTCAACATGCACCTACCTGGCTAACTGCAAATTAAACTGCAGTAGCATAAGCGTTTCAAAGGTTTGTTGCTGCGCGTAGCAACTGAGATCGGTATAGGCATTTTCGTTGTTCATTACTTCTTTGATAGCTGTTATTACGTTTTGTTATGTGATTTCAGATAAGGGAGATTCTCAGTCAAACTCGACGTCAGCGAAAACTTCGAGCAGATGGGAGTCGGCTGCCGATGATCCAATTGCTGCTTCAAGATGGGGACAAGTAGGAGATGACGAAGAGAAAGATGGAGACAGAGATGGCAGCAAATGGACAAAAGTAGTTGAAGCCAAAGCTGATGACGAGAAAGCAACAAAAAGGTACGTTATCGACGAGTTTGTCAATTTAGGGAGATCTATAAAAGTTGGACTGTTGATGAGAAAACTGTGAACTGGTGGATTGTTGGCAATAAGTCTAGAAAGAGGTAGGTTATTTTGAGAAAGTTACGCAGAGAAAACTTTTTGTGGAGAATAGGCTTTGTAGAGGCATTACTGATACAAAGCTTGAAGGAGAGCGATTATCTAAGAGGTAAGGATTATTGAAATGCTGAAGGATAACGTCGCCGCTAGAGTTACTGAATGATAGTGTTGCTACTAGGAGAGCTCCAGTACCTTGTGTAGAACTATAGGATTCATGGTTTCTTTACCTCAAATTCATGGATCTGTTTTGGTACCAATAAAACATGTTGTGGTTGCTCGATGACATATGCCCTTACGTGCGCTTATTTCTCTGTTTGGTGGTTCTTGTTCAAAATCCGTTTAAGAATTTGTATGTTTGCTTTATACTATCTCTAACACTTCATTTTGTTTTTTTGTAGAACGGACGAGGAGGCATCTTCGTCACCAGCGCCGTCCAAGTCATCAGCAACCGGAGAAATGGATGAGGCGCGTCGCAAGTTCCTTCGTGAGGCCGAGTTGAAGGTGATGCGATTCATCGATAAATTGGAGCAACGTGGAGGAAGTCGGACTGGACTTAACATTCAGTCGGAAGCTGAAAAGTTCAGGCAGCAACTCATTGAAGTAAGAGTTCGTACACATGTTATCTATACGTGTACTTGAGTCAATGATTTTTAGTGGTGAAAAAGCAAACAGATGAAACCAAGCGCCAGTAGCAGCAGCAACAAAATCAAAATCAAGCTACTACTTTGAAGCTAAAAAGTATTTACGTTAAATTCGATAAACGAAACTCGAAGTCAGATGGGGAGCATTACTCGGTTTAGCTCTTTAGCTTTTTTTTCTTTCGTTTTACTCTATATCTTGGGCGTGGAGTTCATTGAAAGTCACTTAAGTGTCTTATAATTAACATTTAACTTGAGTGGTTTTGTAGTGAGGTGGGGTTAACGATTTGTGCGAGTGATTTTGAAGAAAGTGGATCATGATTCGATCTTCTTAATATATTTTTAGTTTGTAAGTCTGTAACTTGTTTAAGAATGCCTCTGTTTAATTTGTGTTTATCTACTTGTCTGAAGGAATACGACCAGAATAGAGCTCGGGAGATGAAGCGCAAGTCGAAGGCTGACAAAAGAAGAGAACGAAACTCCTCTTCCCCGGAAGTCGATAAAAAGAAGAAAAAGAAAAGACGAAAAGAATCTCCCGTTCGCTCATCGGATTCTGACTTTGAGGTACGTCCCTGTTATGATCTTGACGCCTGTGTGTTGAACTGTGTGTTAGAAGGGTGCAGAGATGCGGGGTAGCAGAGTTTACTCAAAGTTTGCATGAGGATGGATCACTGTCTGGTGCAAATTCCTGAAGAGTAGATAAATGAAGATGAAAATGTGAATGACAAGAATTTTCTTTACCTCCTATAGTCTAAGAAATTTCTAATATCTGCTAGTGTCTTGCGAAGGTAGGTGGTCATAGGTCGGCATAGAGATTCGCAGATTTATGTTGGAGAATATTATTGTTTTCATTTGATTTTTCATGTAATTATCGCGTAGTATTTGCTTCCTTCTCTCTCTGTTTGTTTAGACTATATTTGATAAACGCGAAGGTGGTACTCCCAAGCTTCATA
>JAOBRC010620896.1:0-17940 GCA_027575255.1 Scolionema suvaense
GGGCAAAAATGATCCCCCCCGGGGGTTCCCAAAACCAAAATCGGCCGGGGGGGGGGGGGATTAGGGCTAATATCGGATATGGCATCATTCTACATTACCTTGGTCAATCATCAGTCTAAATGCATAAACAACGATAAAGAATTTTGAATTAGCAAAGAAAAATGAAAAACTTCTGCAAAAGTAGGACAAATGAGAGGAAATCCACAGCGGGACAGAGACTTCTCATGCGTAAGTTTCCCAATTTACACTTTAAAACAAAACATGTGCAATACGAACCATTCAACAAATCCCAACAAGACTTCAACAGGGATTCTCATGAACGTAACCGGCCAAACTCAAAACAAACAAGATGTTTTTGTAGATATGACACACTATGGACCCTTCTACCATGCCCATTGACCTCAACAACCCTGGCGGTCCCATAACTATACAAGACTATGCACAATGCATCTTAGATTTACTTAAATTCAACAATGCAAGAAACACGATCTCTCGAAATTGAAAAGTGAGCAATTCCGTGCAAACCATGAGTGACAACAACACGCACAGCTCCATTAAAAGGTACCACTTCAGTCTGTAGACAGCAGCTCATATCAGAGAAGTTCAAATACCCAGCAATCTTCATTGGCTCCTTGGGATGTAAGTCAAGCTTTTGACAAATTATTGCATTTTGCGAGGTACTGTCAGGCTTGAAATTAAGACCCATCACTGAGGACGGAACGATAGCCACAAAGAATACACCTAAAGGCTTCGGCATACGTAGAGATATCTTCATAGAAAATTTGATGCAGTGTGCACCATGAATTGGAATCGTCATAGCCAAAGCATGACCTCCATTAAGCCTAACTTTATTGGGGCTTAGTAACTCACCAGATATCAATCTCTGTCCATCCCACTGCAAAGGACATGACTCCTGCACAGTAGCAAACTTTCCAATTACAGACACAACATCTTCCCACCTTGCTTCCAGGGTAATCTTCCGCATGTCCTTCGGGGGAAACTCGACCATAGTTTGATTGTCTATCAATAAATCTCTAGCAAAGTTTAACTGTTGAAGATATGCAACTTGATTGAGTATTTCGTCTTCAGGTTTCGTAATAACTGGCAGAGCAGTATCTGTATTTTTGACAATGCCACAATTTGCATTGACATTGCACTGCCTTGTCTGATTCAATTCATGCATGTACTGCTGGTATACTCCCATTAACTCTGCTTCTAAGATCTCTTTCTTTGATGCCAAAGCGCCATTTATCTGAAGAAAAAAAACTTCCGATTCTTAAAAATACTTTCATAATACACTAATTCAAAGTTATTTCTTAATACAGAGTACATTTAAACATTAACAATATTGTTAATAAACATATAATGAATATTTATGAAACAAACTGTCAACTGTCTATTACCTATCATCAGCATCATCAGCATTGGTGCTAGGCTATTGAATGCAGAGTTAAGTAGTTTTTTCATCTTTGACATTCCCAGGAATGAGAATCTTTAGAAATACGGACTTCCCATTCGTGTTCGTGTGTGTTATTATGTATCTACACGTAGTTATTCTTTGACATGAAATACAACGTTTATGTTTGCGTTACGCATCCCATTCGCAATGCTTCACCTACAAAGGTTTGCACTGTGAAAGTACCCTCTTTTTTTTATAACAACCAGAAAATAATGAGCTGAGTCTTGCTGTTGGAAATTTTTTCCCAATTTTCAGTCTCAATTGTTCTTAATTTGTTTCTACCTTATGGGAAGAAATTTTCGCGGGAATTAATTTTCGCGGTTAAAGAATTCGGACATTTCGCGGGAATAAATTTTCGTGGTAAATGCTAAACTAAGCATTTCGCGGTAATAAATTTTCGCGGCTGAACACTTTCTACAACTTTTGGGGAAGTTATTTTCCCATCAAAATAAGACTTTAGCATGCTGCACTTGTCACTATAATGCAATGTATGCCTGCCTGCTTACCAGTCCATTCATCGTTTTCATTGGACGATCATCGAAAGAACTGAACAGGAGAACTGGACCAGTCTCACCGAGCTTTTTCCACATACCACATGCTGCAGCTGAGCGCAAAAATGCAAAGCACTCAGTCTCCCTATCTTCCGTTACAAATGACTGAGGCGACATATAATGCAAGAATTGGAGTAAGCAAGTGACAAGCAGTCACCTTAAGCCAAAAGCGCTGTAGCTTTTAGCCTCAATACCAGTAGGAGCCAGCAGAAGAAACCTTACCAGACCTGAGATCCGCCCCATCTATACAAATCAAATTGCAACGCATGCTTGTCCATGTCCACTATCAGTCCATTGAAATCAAATACGACAAAGGTTCTGTGGATTATCAATTTTTTCCAACTAATGACTACTTACTAGAGTACTTTACGATGATTACGTGTCCCTGAGTTGGAGGATTTAATCACGGCCTACAGTACAACAATAACTATTTCAATGTTTTCCAAAATTCCCGTTTTTTTTCCAGGTTTTTGTGAGACAAATCAAAATTCAAGGGTTTTTTCCGGGTTTTTTTGCGCCCATTCCCCCGAAAAATGTTGGTCATCGTGGGAACTGTATTTATTATATATTTCTACGCACACTACAAACTTTTATTGAAATAGAAATGATTGATTCACGAGGACATGTTTGCAGAAGCTATGGCTATTTTGTAGAACACAACTAATAAACATTCAATAGATCATCGTTAGTATATGCTGCAGCACATCCCATAGATTCTTATTATGAAATGCACATTTATATAATTACATCACAAGTTCGCAATGAACGACTGATTTCTGCACTAGTTTCCTCTCAATATGATGGTCAGCTAATTGAAGCTCCAATGCGTCAAGTTAAAAGGAAAGCAGTTAAATTTTCTTCAGCATTAAAGCAGAATTTCTCCTGCGTTTCAATATAGCTGATGTTCTGAGCCAGACACTGTGTAAGAGCAGTATCACAGATTAAACGGCCTAAAACTCATTTGTCATATGCATGATCACATTAGGTAGACAAATGGATCAGTAGCAACTTAGTACGTTTTCTGGGAATGCAACAAACAAAGCTTCAATATGACGCATAAATGCTTACATTCAAGAAGCGAAAACTTTCCTCCTCGATGTAACAATGTTGAACAGTGCCTACCCTTACCTGCATACTGTACATTGGCCACTAATAAATCGCATGCACTGCAGGTAAATGTAACAAACCTTTTCAAATGCAGAATGTAGCTTTGCCAGTTCCTCATAATGCTGTCTACTCACAACTTGGAGGCAGGTGTCAAAAGAAGATATTGACTCCTTCAGTTCCGTACTTTTCCTAAAGGCTTTTTCCAACAGATCATCAGCATGTTTCTTCGTGTTGGTGATGTGTTCTTTCAGTGAGCAGCATTTGTGTCCATTATGTGTGAAAGCAATGCAATCTGCACAGAGCAGCAAATTACATTTCAAATCGAAGAACAAGAATTCCCGTCCATGATCTTTGCATCTGCTTTCTGTTTCATCTTTTGCAACATCTTTCTTTTGGGCCAAGGCTTTGTTTGATGCATGAACCAAATCCATCGTAGCAAAGTTTTTAGTCAACGATCCAACTCCACCATTTGGAACTTCTGCAATGATCTTGCAAACTGGGCATGTAATTTGCATGCCTCTGATCATTTTTTCCGTACATTCTGTGCAATGGGTGTGTCCACAAGGTAAAACCCTCGGATAATGTTTGTTATCATTGTAAACTTCATTGCAAATGGGACAAATACATGCTTCTTCTAGCTGTTCCATGCTGCCAAAGCAAATAAAAAAATGCAAACAGGTAATACACCTATATTGATATATACAACATACACAATGCATTACTCTTATATCAACAGCTACACTAATCTGAAAACCATATATGTTGCATTAGACTTAGACTCTTGTTAGATCTGTAGAAACCAGCTAAATTTACTACATTGAAAAGAAAACAGAGAGGACGACAAGTACTACACAGACACAATTTTACTTAAAGTTCGCACATAAGGGTATCATGCTGAGGTTCCTCATTTCCGTCAGTATGAACCCACAAGACTAGCATTCAAACGTACAACAATAGCTTCTGCTCTTCACAACATTGCAGCACGATGCGTGCCTGCTCAAGAGCCCGTCAGAAATGTGGCTGGCTCTATGGAGTTCTTACAGTGAGCTTTTCAGATTTGTGCGACCATCTAGTGTCATTCCCAGTTTTCAGTTCCGCTTATGAATTCAGTGAGTTCAATAACTATGACTCTAAACTGGTCAAATGTTTGAATTCAGATGCTGATGTGGGGGCCTGTCGAACTACTGAAGTTGGTTGCAGCACTTCTCTCCACGCGAAGCGGCTGAGAAATTACTGAATCCCTACCCGTCTCAATTTTTAGGGATTTTGCGAAAACGCTGAATGTAATGAAAGATGCAACATCGGGTGTTAATAATGGTTATGGGAGTACAATACCCCAAAGAATGACAGTTAAGGTCTGCCGTTCTCCCCCTATTGGCAGGGAACAACTTTGTTGATGAAAGGACAGGAAGCACAACGACATGGGACTCGTTACACCTGAAAAGTGGCACAGGCTAATTATTGTTCTAAATCAACACTATTTATGTTGTCTTGCAAAGTGGTGTCCAATGGAATAAACTAACTCAGACTGCACCCCAATCCCACTCTCCACCCAACCATCGGTGCAGTATCCTAGGACCTTTCCAGCAGTGCCATTAATCCCTTGTAAATGCATTTCAAGATCTCGCAAACTGTCTTTCACAAGCACTAGAACCCAAAGCGTCGCTTTGGGTTCTAGTGCGAGCAGTGCATGAAAAGTCAGGTAAACAGGTGATAATAGTTAATGGCAGCAGCAAAATGCAAACTCTGAGTTGATTTGAAAATTCCATAATAAGAATGAGCAGTAACCCCATGCCCCATGCAGCATGGCTTGTGACCAGTATTCTTAAAGACACCTGAGCTGGATCCCATCCGTGCTCTCGAAGTGATTAACCAGCTTATGAGTTGAGTATACCAGCATTCAAGCAGCTTAGTAGCGGAGATTAGAACAAGACAGAGTATGGTTTGCTTACATCTGGTGTCACTAAATAGTCTATTGTGTTATGAGAAGAGACAATGCACACATGTCCACTGATAGAAATGTGAATGGCGCTTTTCAGAGTGTAATTCACTGCTATGGTTCGTTCGTTCGTTCCTATCTGCCGCTTCCCGTGTCACTCCTTTAACCGAGTGATGCTTGTATAGGCGATCTTTTTGTGAAGCACACACTTTACACCACACCTCAGACACATACAAAATGTCACCTCGCAATAAAGTCTTACGGCCAATTGCTGATAGACTCCAAGCTTCGAAAGTCGCGAGCTTCACTTGCTTTCCTGTAGCACTCATCTCTGACTGTGAAAAACATGTGCTACTATGGTGTGGCTGTATAAATCTATCTTGTGACACGTTCGAACAAAGATTGATCACGTATCAGTTAAAAGAAAAGAGACAGTCGATTTCGCGCTACTGATGTTCATTTCAGTGACCTGCCTACCTGATAATCTAGGTCCACATGCATAGATAATTAGTGTAATAGAAACTGGAAACTAACTGATAATGGTGGCAGCTGTTGTTGTGTGATCAAACAGGCCATAGTATGAGTATGTAAACACAAAAGTAAATGCACGATAGCTGTAGACTGCTCTCGAAAGGATAGAAATCTGCACGCACCTTTTTTTTAATACTGCCCTCTGCTCGCGCGATGGCTATAGAGAAACAGCGCTGGTGAAATCATTTTGCTTGCGTGCCAGCATGCACGCGCACGATCGCGTGCGTATCTGGGAGAAGCCTGCAAAAGACCTTTTTGCAGATGGACACTCTATAGATTAAAGACCGTTGAGCCAGACACACGCTGTGGGTCAGCGAAGAAAACCTCCTCGATGGTGGCCCACGGATCGGGAGCAATCTCGAACGAATTTCTTCAACCAAATGGGTATCATCCTCCTAAGGATGGTCGTCACAGACGAGTCTTCGATTCTCCGTGGCAGTACTCGATTGTCCGCTGTCAAGATCGATGTTCCTGCCAGAAGTTGAAAGCTGGTTTCCTTTTCCAAAACTCTCAACTGATTTTTATCTCTTTTTTCTGTTATTTATATGTTATTTCAAATTCAATAATTTCGCGACTGTTACTTTCTAAGATACCAAATGTTTTGTTTTTTATTCTGTTTGTCAGCTTGCCTTTACTAGTAACCAGGAAAGTCCACTCTTTTCTTATGCGAAGTTTTTGCTTTCTTGTCGTTAAGTCAATTTTTCCAGGTGGACACTATATTTCGACCAGGGAGTGCGGGGGGCATTGAGAGCTATCTCTCTACAGTCTTGGCCTCCCATGGACAAAGAAGCACCCGAGACTAGCCTCAGGTCTCAACAGCTTCATTCCCTACTCAAATTCATCCAGTTACTCTTTTTTTCTCATTTGGGCTGCACAATACATACTCTCTGGTATTTTGGCGCCAAATTCAAAGCAATGGGTTGTTCCTATTGCGTCCGGAATTCGGCTCCTAGCACCTTACTATTTTGGCGCCATTTCTCAGCAATTGGTTGTTCCTATTGCGTCCGGAATTGGAGCAATGATCTAAAGGCTCGAGTATATGCCATGCCCACTTTTTTCTCTTGGTTTTCCTTACTCATCTACTCTTTCTACGAACAATCTCTTCTTTCGGTGATCTTGGGAGTATCGGGGAAGACTGGAGCTAGCCTCCGACAGTCTTGGTCTCCCGAAGGCACCAGAGAAACCGAGTCCACCACAAGGTCTCAACATCCCTGCCCTTCGATACAGATCACCTCTCCTCTCTATCTATCTAAATCTCTCTATCTCTCCCGTGCTATCTTACTCTCGCAATGTCTCTCGTACTATCGTAAACACTGGTCTGATAATATAGTAAATCCACGAAATAGAAATCGGGTAAAATTCGAACAAAATTACCAAGATAAACTGATCGTGGACCGGAGGGGAAGGTCACAGCTTAATTGCTCGCTTGTACTACCCCAATGGTCAAGTCAACACAGTAAATTACCTAATTGGCCTAAGTCGAACATGGGAGTATCGGGGACGACTGGAGCGGGACTCCGACAGTCTTGGTCTCCCGAAGGTGTCAGGGTAACCAAGTCCACCATCGGGACTTTACCTCTCTGCCCTTCAATACCAGGTAAACCTTTGAAACCTATGAGACAACCAGTGAATATCGACCAGAGGGGAAGGTCACAGCTTAACTGCTCGCTTGTACTACCCCAATGGACACTCCTCAGGCTAATGCTAGCAGGAGATATAGAATCAAATCCTGGCCCTAGGAGAAAGGACCCGAATCCTCTATTCTGTTCCATATGTAAACTGAAAGTTAAAAAAGGTGTCTTTCTAGCTGGAGCATATAAATGTCGCGAACCAGGGTGTGATAACGTCTGCCACAAAAAATGCTGTGGCCACACCGAAAGTGTCTTAAGGGTAGCTAAAGACAAAGGGGCAGATATTTCATGTGCTAACTGAAGCACATTTTTTCATTCACAAAGTACGAATGCTGCAAACAAGTCGTACTGGTTGTAGCTTTGATCTGCAGGGGGGTGTATTGTTTAGTGAACACCAAACACGACTCACTATTATAGCACTTATATTCACTTACTGAGATTGTTTTGAAGATACGTTGGACGGAGGGAAGACCAAGGATGCATATCTAAAACAACCGCCGTTTGAACTGTTTATGGACCAAGATTGTTTAGAAGGTGCAGGTGACAAAAGAACGCTTGTTGGAAATTGCGAATTAAACGCTAAGGCGTACAGTCAGCAAGTTTACCTTGTACGTGGACTATAGAAGGGACTGTATGTACGTATACCGCGTACGGTAATTGTCAAAGCCTGTTAAAGCTAGTCTAAGACCAAGTGCTAGGCAATTAGTCGCAAGCTAAACAGACTTCTATGGACACTTTCATCAAATGGTCTCTTCCATCTTCATTGGTCTTTCTATCAGCTAGTCTGAAACATCCAAAGATTTCAAAAACACCCTTAAAAAGCCCACATAAATCGCGACAAATTTTCATTTTATGCTCTATTCTTGAATAGTTAAGAGTCATAACTATTCAAGTCATAAACTAGACAGCTTATACGTTTTCAATGTATGTCCTATTCATGAAAAGAAAAATAGTAAATCAGGATTTCAATACAAAACATATTGTGTCTTCATAAAAAAAATGTGCAATAGCATATAAACAGTAATCGAAATATTCAACCTAAATGCTAGATATTGCAATCTTCATCACCATCTTAAAGATATGATATGAAAATTACTATCAATAGGTTTTACACATAACTATATAAAATCAAACAAACTTTTCACTAAAACTCTTTGAACAAGATGATGGGCTATTCATGCCCTATTCATGAATGGAAAAAGCACGAAATAAGATTCCAAACCAAAATGTATTATGTCTTTGTAAAAAACCATCTAATAGCATGTAAACAGCAATTGAAATATTCAACATGAATGCTATATAACGCAATGTTCATTGCCATCTTAAACATATAATATAAAAACTATTTTAACCAAATTCTGCACGATAATATGTAAAATCAAACAAAATAATACACTATTAGCTCTTTGAACAAACACCATAGCAGAATTATGTAAGACATGCATTGGTCTATACATCTCATATAGTCATTCAATCAGCATAAACACCCTCTTTTACATACATAGATAGATATAATGGAAGACCCAACAAAATTCGCAATCTAAATTGAAACTTGACTGCTTAAGATCCTTTATCCTTGGTCCCGTTTCAGGAACAATCCAAGACCAGTACAATGAAGGCAGAGAGGGGTTCATACTCCAAAAACCTCACCTTCAGTATGGTTAAGCAGATCATTGTAGTTGTATGCTTAGAATGACATTCCATACAGGATAAAAACCATTATTGTGTCATATGATAGACATCTCAGAATAATAATTGCACATATATTTGTGAAATATTCCACAGGGAACAAACTTTCGTAAAAAACAGACCATACAAAGTTTCCTACACATGCGCTTAAGCAAATATCCTAAAAATATGTCAATAAATTTCCAAGGTCTTCACAATCGAGTTTGTGATGAGTCAGTATTCAATGGAGATAAAGGACGCAAATGAATTTTCAATGTCGGAAACAAACTAGTGATGTTGGATACTACTAAGAGGAAAACGATGGATAAGCACTACACCTTATTTTTTTATAAGCATCAGGTAATTTCAGCTCAGCCTGAAATATGCTTATATTTTTCGCGGTTTCAGGGTCCGTTTATGCTTACCGTATGCTTAATTTTGTTGGAGTTTTGAACCATGTCTATATAATTTTTCTGACACTGAAAGATCATACGAAGTGAAAAGTTTGCAAATTTGCTATTATAGCTCAACATTTAGAAAACATAGTGAAATGGTCCCGTAAAGCTATGTGCAACAGCAATAAAGTAAGTTTTGCAAAACCAGAGGAAACAACGTTCATAGAAAGATTACTGGTAAACCTCGTTCTCAGCCTTGGTATATACTTAAATCATGCTTAATTTTTTCAGAAATCTCAGCCTCAATATGCTTATAAGCTTCATGCTTATAAAAAAAAAGGTGTAATGTTAAGAAAAGCCTGAGAATTCCATTTACAGCACTACTACAGTAGGTCCACGGATTAATCTAATGGCTTCACAATACCATTATAAGAGAACAGATGTGCCGTGAGCAAATCAGTTAGTGGTTCAGTTAGGACTATACACAGAATCGCTTTCGGGACCCCTTGTAATCGTGTTGTCATATCTGTCAGCAAGAATTCAGACTTTAAGCTGTCGTAAGTATACCACATACTCGCCATAAGCAAGGGGAGGAAAATTCACACAAAACATTGCTAAATGAAAAACATCACCAAAGAAGGCGACAATATATTTGGAAGGTCTTCACAATCGTGCACATGATGAGTCAGAAGATAGAGGAGACGAATTCCACCGGACTGAGAAGTAACTCCTAATATGAGTGAATTTCAGAGTCAGAAACAAATTAATAAACAGGGATACCATTTACCGTACTACTATATTAGGTTCACGGATTAATCTGATGCCTTCACAAAATTATCATAAGAAAACAGCTGGACCGAGGCGAAATCTTTCAGGGGTTCTGTTGCGACTATACACAGCATCGCTTTCGGAATGCCTTGCAATTGAAAAATCCATGTAAGATATCACATGTCAGCACAAATTTAGACTTTCGACTGTCGTAAGTACAGCACATAACAGCTACAAGCAATCTTTTGCATCTCGCACACAAAAACTGAATACAAAATTGTTCATTCACTACAGCAGGCTAGGTGTGGATTAGGGTGCCCCAATGATAATAAGGGCTGGCTGGCTAAGGTTGCACTCCTTTGATTGCTTTAGTGGCACAAATAGCAGTACTGAAACATAAAGCCACAACTCAAAACTATTATAAGAGTTACACACACTCATTGTGCCACACTAAATCCAGGAATGGAGCAAAGTGTGAAACAGCATGTAAACAAAAAGACAGGTTACATGCACTCATCACAACAAGAGCAGTCCAAGAAAAGAAATTAGCATGTAATCATATTTCAATGCAAAATCTAACAAAAAGCAAAACACGAGAAGCTCTCCTGAAGGCAACACAGTTGCTCTCATAAAATCACTGGATATTTATTCAACTCTATGAAGCATCATCAGCCGTATCATGCTTCATAGAGTTGGAGCCAAATATCCAGTGATCTTTTGCTTTTTATTAAGATTGAGTGCCCAATCCACACTATTTAATACAAAACCTGCATTGACACGTAACCCACAATTGGCAAACGAAAAAGCAATACTAGATAGGCCATTATCTTTCACCATCTTGATAAAAATAATACACAAACTAAATGTCAACAGATTTTAAAAGCAAAATGAAATTTTCTACGACAAATTCTTTAAAAGAATACTATTTCAACATCGTAGCTGATGTAATGCATAGTTCAACAAATTTTACAACCATTCAATCAATATGACAAACTCTTTTACATACATATGCACAAAGGTAAACAAGATATAATAACCAATTGACAATTGACACACATACTATGGTAGACCATGGTTGAGGTATTTTTTGAATTACATGCAACGACAGTTAGGGGAAAGGAATATCCTCAGATTTTGCAGCCATGAAGAATTCATTTTGAAACTGACTCGTAAACAAAGACCTTATTGTCAAGCTGTTGTATCCAATGTAGAACCATGAGGGTCAGGACTGAATATAGAATTGCTTAAAACTTTGGTACAGAGAAGTGCAGAACTATATTTGAGAATTCTGCAACATGTAATTTGAAAGATTCTTCAAACATAGTCTGTATGGTTAACAACTTTGGTAGTCATTGTCCCATAAAACAAACCTGGTTGACTAACCAACCATTTACCTGCATGATAACCACAAGGGAGGTATGACCGCATATAATTTTTCACACAGATCAAATTAACGGCAATTTCTACACACAGCAACATTGCAACTCTTGGTCATCAATTTTATCTCAAAGGTTTCTTCTCTTATAAAGTATAATCCATGAAAAACATGTTTGAAAAGGCCAACTAATTTTTTAAACGGTAGGGCTTTTCCCAGAGCATTGTAGCAATTGCCGCAATAAGAATCTGCTGCACCAAGCCAAATCAATCTACATCTTCAATCTTCAAGTACAATTGGTGCAATTTACATATTTCAATCAAACATTTATGATTCAAACCCTTCAACAAACCTAAAAAGACCAGATCAAGAGCTTAAGTATCTCCTGCTGCCTTGGTAAGAACATTCAAGGCACAAAGAAAGGTGCACTTTGACAGATGCAACCTGTATTTGTAGTAAATTTGTATCAGTGCGTAGGTAAATTTCACAATCGTTCTACAAACAGTGTGTGTAACACTTAACAACATATTCAAAGTTACAAATAGAGCTATTATACAAAGGAATCATCATTGTTTTAATTCTCTCAACTTTGCATTCAGATACCAAGAATAATATATTTGCCAACCAAAGCCATTGAAACAAAGCTGGCCCACTCATACCCAGCAAAAGAATAGTCAGTGTGCCAAGGAACAAAAGAAAATGCATATTCTACACCAATCACAGTCATTCATAGAATATTTTCTACATCTAAGCCTTGTTTCAACAGTGCATATCATCAGCATATTGTCAGCCCAAATGACACAGCACCGGCATTATCGATTGTAAGAGAATAGCCTGATTGAGCTATGGCCAGAGGTACAGAAAACCAACCGCGAAATACTCTCTACGAGAATAAAAAATCTACGAAACGCAATATCTGCTGAACTTCATATAATTATATTACCTAATCATGTACTACAAATTTACCATGAGAAAAGCTGAGAAATTATGTTTCTTTAGAGACAACGACAAAGCATGTATATGGCATATGAAAAATTTACTACCAGATATGGCATTATTCTACACCCTCTTGATCAATCATCAGTCTACATGGAAAAGCGATAAAAGAATATTGAATTAGCAAACAAAAATGCAAAACTTCCGCAAAAGCAGGATAAATGAGAGGAAATCCACAGCAAGACAGAGATTTAGCGATGTTACTTCTCATGCGTAAGTTTCCCAATTTACACTTTAAACAAAAAAAGTACAATGCAAACTGTTCAGCAAATCCAAAAGAAGCTTCAACAGGGTTTCTCCCGAACAAAATCGGCCGAACTCAAGCCAAACAAGATTTTTTGTAGATATCACACACTATGGACCCTTGTACCACTTCCATTGACCTCAACAACCCTGGTCTCATAACTATATAGGACTATGCAAGATGCATCTTAGATTTACTCAAATTCAACAATGCAATAATCACAATCTCTTCAGAAAATAAAGGGAGCAGCTTGTGGATAATGATGACAGAAAACAAGACACATCTTAGATTTACTCAAATTCAGCAATGCAATAATCACAATCTCTCCAGAAAACAAAGGGAGCAGCTTGTGGATAATGATGACAGAAAACAACACGTACAGCTTCATTAAAAGGTACCACTTTAGTCTGTAGACAGCAGCTCATATCAGAGAAGTTCAAATACCCAGCAATCTCCATTGGCTCCCTGGGAGGTAAGTCAAGTTTTTGACAAATTATGGCATTTTGCAAGGTACCGGCTGGGTTGAAATTAAGAGCCATCATTGAGGAAGGAACAATAGCCACATAGAATTCACCAGAAGGCTTTGTCACACCTAGAGATATCTTCATAGAAAATTTGATGCAGTGCGCACCAAGAATGGGAATCGTCATAGCTGAAGCCTCAGCTCTTCCAAGCCCAACTTTATTTGGGCTTAGCAACTCACCACACATCAATGTCTTCCCATCCCATCGCAAAGGACATGACTCCTGCACAGAAGCAAACTTTCCAATTAGAGACACAACATCTTCCCACCTTGCCTCCAGGGTAATCTTTCGCATTTGCTTTGGTGGAAACTTGACCATAGTTCGATTGTCTATCAACAAATCTCTGGCAAAGTTCAGCTGTTGAAGGTGTGCAACTTGATTGCGTATTTCATCTTCAGGTTTCGTAATAATTGACAGAGCAGTATCTGTACTTTTGACAATGCCACAATTTGCATTGAAATTGTAATGCCTTGTTTGATCTAAGTTATGTATGTACTGCTGGTATACTCCCATTAGCTCTGCCTCTAAAGCCTCTTTCTTCGATGCCAAAGCTCCATTTATCTGAAGAAAGAAAACGTTTCTTAAAAAATCTTAAAATGCTTTACTGATACATATATTCTATATTACCTATATACAGCCAATACATCCTTCAGCTTCCGATAATCCACTTTAAACACAGAAAAGTATAGTAACTCAAGGTCACATCCATGGCATTAGGAGGGGTGCTAGGTCCCCCCCCCCCTAAGACATTAGGCCCCCTCTAAGTTTTAGGAACCCCCTTTTGCCACTTATGAATAGGTATCCCCTGAGGTAGGTGCCCCCATTTCTTAGCAATAAACATCGGTATCCTGTTCAAAACTCATGGTTTTCAGTGTTGGATATTCGGTGCCTGCAATAATCAATCAGACCATGAATCAAATTATGCCCAACAAACTATGCTTCATTCCTGCGTTTTAGATCAGTCCAAGGTACCAAAGCAGTTTATACTATTAGGGAGGGAAGAATGGCTCCATGCAGGTCACACTTCTCCTTTCGTGACTGAGGAAACCATTTGTCTTCTTCTATCTGCTTTGTATATCTGATAACATGCAAGTGGAGAGGTGAAAGAAGGTACGTCATACCACACTAAAAATCTGCACATAGATCAGAGAAAGAATGTTAGCTAGCTATTTAACCTCACTATCTAAAACGAAGGTTTTTTGTCACAATCAAATAGACTCAGCATCAGACAGTCATGTTCTAAAACTGATTGAGAATAGCTTCAACAACTGTACATTGCGGTTAACATCACTACTAGCTTAAGCATACGAAACCCTGCTTTTGCACAATTCCCAAACATTGTGATAACAAATAACTACACTCTTATTACACTCTCAGTATCTGATACTACTAGTTGCTTTTATAAAAACAATTTTGAAAGAGCACCAGTCTCAGACTTTAGATGAAGAGCAATAGATGAAACATAACAATGAAGCGATGGTTTTAAACGAAAGAGAATTAACAACAACAATTCAAGCCCCACAGGAAATTTCCTCGTTCCTGCAACTAAAAAAGAGTGCAAGTAGATCTACAGTAAGATCTACAAATTACATAGTCAAAGACTATAGCAGGTTGTTGTAGCAACAATAACTGCAACTAATTAATTACTTGATGTCTGTGCGTAGTCAGGAAGCTGCAGTATACTTGAGGACACCAGGTAGCAACATCGTGCCAGACGACGTGTATAAGGCCCTGTGTGCAGAGATCTCTGATTTTTGCTGGCTGGAGTAATGAAATACGATCGGAAAATGATGATACCTATCGGGAAATCTCTGAATACAGCAAAGCTGGAAGTGGCAAGCGACACACTGTTCAACCAGAACGAGACTAGTTATGACCTGCTTCTCGGGCATCCAGGAAACTGCCACTACTAAATCATCAATAGCTGCCTGATGTTGTCAAAGCTATTAGAGAATGGAACAACCACTTCACCTTTCTTTGACCGTAGTCATGGCACTTTGCGAAGTTTGACGAATAACTTTTTTCAGGGCGCATAGACAGAATTATGATTAGTGATCTTGTTCTTAGATCATAGAAAACAGGTTGAAACTTCTACGTCGTAACCTTAATCAGAATCGTTGTCTCTGTGCACACGAAAGGCCTTACATAATTATTCAAAGAATGGGTTCAGAAAGCAAACACATACCCCAGCCACATTGCAAAAACATAGGTACCCCCAATGCAATAGGTACCCCCTGAAAGTTTCAAAATTAAGCCTTATACTACCATCATAATGGCAGTATACTCTCAAGAGTCGAGAGTCGAAGCCTCATTTCTGACGTAATCAGCCAACCGGCATTGCAGTTATCTGCAGTTACTTGCAGGGTTCTGCCCATGGTGGGCGGCACTGGGCAATACTGGGCAATGGGCAAATCTTTAGATGCTTTCAACCCTGTATTCAAGACAGGCTTCGAATGTTTAATCACTAGTGCTTCTTTAAACAGAGGCTTGTTCCATTTACTATCCTGGACATTACCCATAACAGGTCTTTAATTTGTACATGTCTAGCTTCAAGAGGGTGATTAGTAGACTCTGATAAAAACAAATCTGGATTCAGATTGAACAAACTTCTGACGCGATGAAAGCCACTACAAACTTCTAGATGATCTCTCGTAATGCTCTCTTTTTCATCCTAGCCATGCACAGCTGCTCGTTCATGGAGTGTTCTGTTAGTTTTACCAAGACACTAAGCACCAAAACCTGGACAGCAAACTTCGGAAACTACAAATGAGCAGCTAAGTAATGGCGTGTGATCTTTTGTATTTTGTGTAATACGACATCTTAGCGGTCTGAAAAACCACTCTTATTTCTACTTACATGTTTGGTTTAAATGAGTGACGTAGTTTACGCAAACTAGATTTGACAAGTTGCTTGTTTTTTTCACCTAAGAAAGGAAGATCTACAAATAGGACTTTATCTGGTTGAGGACTTTCTTCTTCAGGATGACAGTCTGGTTTTACTGCAATACTGTAGTTCATTTAATAATAGCTGCACCAATACGCTTTTGGGAAGCCATTCCAGGAAACGTACTTTCTGATCATATTAAGCTCATTTTGCAGTTTACACAGACTGCACAAACGCTTTGCAAGCTGTTTTGTGTGACCATTTCGTATAACTGCTAAAATGAACGTACTGTCCTGTATGAGTGTCATTACAATATATTGACAAACCATCATTAGCGATTTGTATATCGAGAACGTGAGAATTGTGAAGTGCTGGTTTGGATCGAAACTGCCTTGCCAGGGTCGAATCTAGCATTTAAGGGCAGTGTCTGGTTTTCAACAAAAAAAGCACTTGGTTCCATTAAATAAGTTGGAAAATTTGAGAATTAGATAGATTAGAACTGTAAGTAAAAGGGCACTTTTGAGGCTAATTTTGAGAGGGGCAGCGTCCGAATACTGGACTCTCTTTTTGGCTACATTAGGGCCTGCTTGCACTTTCTGCATACATGGTCGATATTCTCAGGTTTGATAGCAGTAACATATTGACGACACAACGAGCATAATAAAATGCAATCAGCAGAGAGCACAGTAACTCTTCTACCACACATGATTATAGCTCAGTCATTATTATATTAGCTAGGACAGGGCCTAAGGAGGCACCCATGCTTACCCCATCAACCTGCTCGTATATGAGGCCATTAGCTATGAATGCTGTTTTTGCGCAGAGGTCTGTAATAAGCTTTCGCAAAGAAGACAATAAATAATTCTGTTATGTACAATTCCCGACAGTAAAATACACAGGACCACAGGAATGTGAGGTGGGTGAACAGCAACTACGAAGAGTGTTCAGAAGAGTGCAAGTAGACAAGAAAATAAGGTGGTGTTGTGGATGAGGTCTGACATGCTAGCTTTGGTGACACCAGCATCATTGCACAATAGCCAAGTGAAACCCCTTGGATAATCCACATCAGTCCGAAAACAGCCCCTGTCCGCACAGAACCTCCGTGGATGATGGTTGCCCCTAGATGAAATGTTCAGTGAATAAGATACCATCATCAGCAATACTGGTATGTGAATGGTGAGCAGGCCAGCCAACAAGCAAGAACAGATTTTGTGTCTTTGGTGATAGCACCATCATCAACAGTGTACTGTTTTATGTGCAGTTCGAGAAACTTTCCGGTGTTGACAACTAGGGCCTCCTTACTGCTAGCCAGGGCTTTTTCTAGCCACTTTCGCTTACGGCCGGTTCTTGAGAAAATATTTTGAACTCAATGTACAAAAAATTGGCACAACTTCGTAGGGTCTGAAAGCATGACGATATTGTTTTATGCTGCAAATGTATTCAATAGAAAAGGCCCTAAGCCCTCAGGAAGTATTCGTCAGGCATGTACATTCTCCCCAGAGAAATGCCTTAGTCTGAGTCTTTCCAGTTTGAACCATTTCGCATGGATGCTTTACAATATGAGAATCTCATATTGTAAAACATCCATGCGAAATGGTTCAAACTGGAAACGGCTAGGTTAAAAAATTGAGTTTTTAGCAAATTGAGTTTCTTACGTCCCATTACCAGACCTAAGAAAGTGGCTAGAAAAATCCCTGCTAGCACTACCAGAGAAGGGAAAAAAACAATAGTTGGAGCCTGACCCTGTCACAAAATCTTCGACAATTCCGAGGAGTTCCTAGGACATTCTTCAGCTCCAAATCTTAGGAAGTCCTAGGAATTCATCGGCAAAGAACAAAAGAAAAGAACAATGCGGAGCAAAAATCCTGG
>JAOBRC010620897.1:0-10838 GCA_027575255.1 Scolionema suvaense
CTATACGCATGAAATTTGCTCACAATGTGCATTGATAAATTTGGTTCAGAGGGCGTAAACGGCAGGCCTTCGGCCTGTCTCAATCTTTCGATATTTTAAAAAAACTTTTGGGGGGTAATTTTTACCCCCCCCCATGCAAAATAGGGTTAAATGAAGGTTAGCCAAAGAATCCGAGGGATCTTAGCCTAGACGTAAAAGAAACGATCACCCTTCTCACTGCGTCGCTGAAGCACCAACCGAAAAATTCATTGCAATGGCGCATATGATCTGAAACCAAAGGTGCAGTGACAATGAAAGTTCTGAAAGTGAAGAATTCAAGGAAAACCTTACGTGTTCCTTGGTTATAGATCAGTTCGAAATAGGTAGAAAGAAAGAAATAACCGGAGAAGCTTGACAGAAAGAGTTTAAAGCAAAAACGTTAACCACACAGTTAATTAATCCTAATTCTTCCCGGGATCAGGGTACCCCGTTATTGAGCGGAGAGAGGGGTAAAATTACTCCCTCAGAACAAACCCCTGAAAGCACCTTCAATAAGACTAAGACATCATAAAAACAATGTAGGGATTGTAAAATTTGAAGTCTAAAAAGGTCCAATGACGTTATGAATTGATAAAAAGAAATCATCTCATTACTTCCACTTCCACTGCTTCGTTACATGCAACAAAGGGATGTGTTTCACAGGGGAAATAAAACTATCAGTCAAACCATCAAGCCAAAATTACATGAAGTATCGGCAGTTTTCACCTGGTGTCTGCAGTTTTTGGCAGTCTGATAAATACAACTAAATCTGAACATTCTCACCTTCAAAAGTGCGCATTTTACAATTTAGTTATCTAAACAGGACTTATTTTAGCCCCATGTCACTATGGACTACGGAACACAACAGGCTGTCCCTAAGGTTCAAAACAATAAGATGCTTTGAAAAACACGAGAAAAGCTGCCTTTTTTCTGGACATCAAATGCATGCCCTGCCCTTCCAGAATATGCCCTGCTAAGATCCACTAACTATCCCTTCTGAAGCGGAATGTTATCGTGACACGCTGAGCGAATCTTGTAGCTCAGACCATCATAGCAGCAAGAACTTGTTTGTTTTCCAAAATAAGCGCTACACAACACAATTGATGTAATGCCAACCAGCCTATGGGAGAACCAACTTTAAGTTCATCAGTGGTGGCCGAAAGGCAAGTTTTGGGGATCTGTTGATTGTGAGAAATAGGCGGGAGAGGCAGAGATAAGTCCTGATATAACAGTAGATGGTCATTTTCTTGCAGCATTAACTATTATGTTTTGAGAAGCCAGCAGCTCCCACTAGGTATTGATTTGATGTGGCGTGAGCCTATTGTAAGAGCATTCTTTTGTTCTGTGTGAACATTCTTTTGTATACTTAGAGATACAATGGATGCATAGTCAGCGACGGGAGGGAAACCTAGTGCCAGACAAGTGGCCGGCTTATCAATGAGAGGCGAGCACACCTCGATACTCCAACGTCTTGCCCGACAGAGCAATGTATATGCTCGCCTGACATTTTGTACGGTGCGAATGGTGAGTATGAACTGCGATGAGGGAGAAAATATAAGAAGCTTGTTTATCTGATGATTGACAAGATGAAATGAACAGCTTGCCAAAGGTTGAGTTGTCGGAATAAGCTCACTTCCTCTTCCTTGTCTTCTTTGTTCTCAGCCTGCTTGGCACGCTCTGCTTCTGCCTGCCTCTGTCGAATCGGCGAGCTGTCAGGGCCATTACATTGCCAACGGGCTGTCATGAATATCTTTCACACCAGTAATAGCACGACTTCACAGGTAAGAACAAGAAATAAAAATTCCTTAACCCTATCCCTACTGGCCATTTTTGGACCCCTAAAACTGGACCGCCCCACCCACCCTCGATAACTTTTGTTTCCAATAAGCTATAAGCATGAAACTTGGTATGTAAGTAGACCATATGCGCGGAACACAATGACGTAAAGTTTTGTCCCAGAAATTGTAGGTGGCAATGATGACGTCATGATTTGTTACTCATCAAAATCTATTGTTTTCAGGGTTACGTCATCAGAGCATCACCAGCCGCGGACATTAGTCCCAACCCCTACCAAAGCATCGAAAGGCTATAAAAAGGTCTCTCCTATCTGTTTACACCAGTTAAACATAGTTTGTTAGGGCGAAGATGACTTTTTGATGACGCCATACATCAAATATGACTCCTGAAACAAAACAGCTGTTGTACGCGACAGGTGGTATATATGGGAAATATTTTTGGACCAAAATCTTCCCAGATAAATTCTATTAAAACTCATAGCATATGCTTCAGTGGGTTGCCAGCAGCGTTAAAAAATGTGGTAGGGGAGCGGAATCCGCCCCCTCCAACCAGTAGGGATAGGGTTAAAATGACTCAGATGTCATTTAAAATCAGCTCGAAACGCCGCAAAAGCTGTCCTTCCGGAGACAGCCTTCCAAGCGACAGCTGCAGGGCTAAGGAGGACTGGGAAGGGAAAAAGTTGCGGGAATATGTTCGAACTCTTTTGCAGCAAAGTCGAGAAAGCAAAAGAAGGCGTATTACTTCGTATACTGATACTAACGCACAATTTTACGGAATAGGTATATGTATCACATATCATCGTATTCCCGTAACTTACACGCCCGGGGATATGCGAACCATCGTAATTTGCCGTAGGCGTCATAATGGTTGGTGCCGCGGGGAAAATTTTGGGAAATAACTTCTAGATTGGCTGAAAACACCTCTCTGAAATGCACAGTCGCTGTGGTATGCGTAGTGCAATTTCGGGAGTGTATAGTGCAAAACACTAATAGCTCAAATATTTAAGAACTGAATCAAGTAGAATATTTTTGCATTTTTGCATTTTACCTTCTGAAGGCTTCAAACATACGTATATGGATCTACTTAGAAAGAATGAAGTTAAATTTAGATATAACATAACACATAGAACGTAGTGTTCATGCGGGATCCAAGCATCAGCAGCATTAGCGTTCTGGCAATGAGACAAATGGAAGAAAATTAATAAGTCTGATTGTGTTTCTCTGGGAAAACGTTGCCCTTTCTCTAGCTTAATGCATGGTTTGCAAGGCCTTGTATACATGAGGCCACGTGTGCCGGTTTGTGGCTTCTAAAGGAGTCATGTAGTATTTTACTTGTCAATCTGTCCAGATGAGGGACGGGCTTTTACTTGTTTGAGAAAGTTTTCAGTCGAGCAGATCTTTCTTTATCAGTGTGTGTGGGGTGTCCGATAAAGCGCTGCACCATTTCCACCTGACCAAGGAAGTACAAAATTGAAAATCACTGTTAGTGCCAAAAGCGGTAGAAAAGGGCTCGCAGTCAACTTCTAGACAACTAGCATCCAGGTCATCCTGTGGCATCCTGATTAGATAACACTTCTTCGAGGTAGGGTTGTAGGCGGTATGGTTCTACAGAGAAAGGAAATCGAACTCTCAGTTGTTCGAGGTACTACCTCCATTCTGCACTGTATCTTGCTTTTTATGGCGTTCGGGCTGAGGTTTTTGGCCAAACTTTTTTAAGTATCATGTATATCCACTCATAGAGGAAATGCAGCATATGCTTCCTTCCTAGCTATACTCATGAGATTTTTTTGGACAGAAACGAAAGAGATTCTTGGAACCTGGATAACTTTTACCTATCAGACGACCGAAGATAAATTCATCCTGGTACCGTCAAAGTAAAGCAATCAAGCACTATCTTTTCAATCACATACTACGTTGCATTGAAATTAACAACAAACAAGTGTCATATACCCAATAAAACAAGTATCTTAAGCTTCACAAAAAACTTGTCAATCTGCTGAACAAGGAAATAAAAAAGTATGGTCCAATGGGTATCTACGGCTTTGGCCAGTCTTGATCAAAAAGCCATGAATTATCACAACTCTTAGCCAAACTAAGCGTTAAGAAACCATCTACATAAATCATGAGAGTAATAATATTTGGAAGTAGTAAAAATTGTTTGATCGCAAAAATTTTCATCCAAGTGCACCATGCAATTCTGTAGAAAAAGCGCTAAAATGACTGCGACATTGTCATGCAAAAAGAGGTACATCAATATCAGGAAATACATCAAAATAAGCCAACAATTGAAAACTGATATGTCCTATCCAGATATGTAGAATAAATTTATTTTAAAACATACCGGATCAGATGAAGCTTTACTAATGTCTTGAGCGCTGTCATATTAGGTGGCAAGTGAATTTAGGGAAAAAAGTAGAAGTACAATATTACTGAGCAATCGAGAAGCAGTTAGCACTTTTTCTTACATAAGAATCGGTTCTTTTAGAACCATTCGGGGTGATGCTTAGCATTGTTACACTTTTTAAACTGAGATGCGTAACATTGGTGATGCCTTATTAGTTCAATCGAACAATGTAACTTCTTTTTCATTTTATTATTATTCAAAATGTTTTGTCGATTGTAACTTTTATGAACAAATTCTTTAGCCAACGTTAAATAAAGTGATAGTAATAACAATAATAACAATAAGTTTTGAACAATTTGCACACGATTTGAACGATTTGCACTAGGGAAATGCGTAGTGCGCAGGAGCGGTTTTCATTGAGGAGAGCGCTGCCATTACTCACGATCAGGACAAGATGGAGGACATGCGCGCTTTCAGAGCTTTCATACCTATCTAGTTACAGGTAGCTGCTAGGCCGAATTATGGCGATCAATCATTTACTTGGAGAAACTACAGAGGGATAGATTATGAAAGTTCCCTCTCAAGCACAACTTAGTGCGATTAGCGACGTAGAAAAGGCGCTTTACATGTGGTGGTGCACAACTACAAAGCTGAAAGGTAAGTCACGTTGAGTGTAGACGGCCTGGTAAACGCAGTTAATCTGCTTGCTCCTATAAGTTTGCCAGGTACCTACTGTATCAACAAATTCTCTCTATTTATCTGGCTACCTAGCTATGAGTTGGTTGCTAGCTAGCTAAATTCAGCTACATTTAGCAAGCCGTGGGTTAGGATAGGGTAGCACTCCCTCTTAGGAGCTCATCCAAACCAAGTATCGATCATACGGCCATATCATATGGTAGCATTCCTCCTCATGACTAGCATAGGCACCTACCTACCTACTTCGCTGGCCACTAAACGATTTTGCTATGTAGCTACCCCTATCTGATTTATGAGTAAAATAGGCACCTAGCAGTAGTAGCACCTAAAGGCCAAGCAGGGCCTAAACACAGGCCTCATTCGACAGTGCTGACCGCTTCAGGGCGTGCAAAGATCGGCGCCCAAGAAGGCATACGGAAAATTTCTTCGTCACGCTATGAAATATACTGATGAGTGGAAGCTGTGCATGTTGCATTAGTGCGAAATTCCTTTTGCAACCCTCTAATTTCATGCACCTATTTGCACGTGACATCCAAAATTCCGGGCATGAATGTGGTCATGTCAGGTTATTCAAAACAGATTTCACACATTCTGTTTCTGTTCCGCATCAATATGGGCCATGGGCTAAGGTTTGCAGGCTTCACTAGCTTGTAAGATAACTGTCTATAGCTATCTGGACCGCTGCTGCCCAAAAATAAACATGTATTGGGTCTTTTTCCCTAAAATTTTGACACAATTATAAGTCGAAAACTGCAGATACAGAGAAACGGCCGAAATAGTGGACATAGTGGACCCGTCATTCCTCTGCAGTTCGAAATTTAGAATTGCTATTCAGTCACTCATTTTCCCGCTGCAATTGTTGATTTCATACTTGTTGATACTCATTGCTTGTAAAACTAATATTGTTGCCTAACTCGGTTGCTGTAAGCTTATAGTTCTTATTGCCTCTTGTATTCTCCGTTGAATGGTCATCCATGATATCCACGTGTTACCTTGGGTATTACAAGGGGTAGATAGTGTGGAAATTGGAACTCTAATAGTCACTGCTTGTGCTGATTCCTCCTAATTTAGAAGGAATTCAAGCTTTATGTACCGTTTTGATATGAAGTCCGACTTGATACGGCCGGTTTTGTCTTGCAACCAATCGTCTAAGAATTGTGTCATTCGGGAGTGTATTTGTGCTCGCATGCTTGTCGTTGCTCTCAACTTGGCCATCTATATGAAATTTCATTTTGCCTCGTCTTTTCTGGTGTTGTGATTCAGTTTGTGGTCGGTGTTTATGGCTGCCATGTTCATATTTTTGCTGTCAGAGTTTTCTTTTATTTTTAGACGGCAAGTATTTGCTTTCTTATATGCGTGAGCTCTTCGTTACTTATTTTTGTCAGGAGTGCTTCGTGGAGATTTACTTGTTTTTTCGACTCTTTGATCAGTTCTCGCAAGAATTGTACTAGCCTGTTCTGTAGTAGATCTGATGTATTAGGTATAGAAGTACGTTTTGAACGCTCCCAGAAGTAGTTTGCATGTGTTAATGATCGTGGTATAGTGAATTCGTCGTGTTTTTTCCATCTTTGATATCTTCTGTTTTTTTGTGGTAGTTCTGATTATCAAGGTTTTATGTTTTCGTGTACGTGTTTCTCTTTAATATTGTAAGTAGCTTAGCTTTGTATTTTTTTGGGTGGAAAGGCGATCTACTGTCAAACATGCTGATCATCATTTTTTCGTAGTATTATTCGTTCGTTGAGGTCAGGACTGCAGATCAGGATTGGATTTCCGTTTTGCGTGGGATTGAACGTTTGCTTACTTTTTTTCTTGTTGCTATTGTCAGAAAATCGATGTTGTATCACACAGGTACAGAAGACTTCCTGCAGCCTCGAATTGGTTTTTATGTTTTATTTTCAAGTCCAATCAGTGGAAAAGAGTCTGCTGTTCCCTACATGCCTTAAAATATAAAACGTCTGCGCTGTGCCACTGCTTGATGAACGTCTAGTTAGTACAACAAGTAGGCTCAGCTGCTTTCCCTACAACCTGGTTTCATGGACAAAAAATTGACAATTTCACCTTGAATTTTTGAGAAAGAGACTTCTTCAAAAGATTTTGTCCATGATTAAAGTTTCATTTTCAAGGTGCCAAACGACGATTAATTATATCTTATTTTCGAAAAAACTGTAATTGTGTGTCAACATCGAGGACTCGTTTCACTACGTGGGAGCTAGCTTCGAAAAAGCATTGAGAAAACGAGTAGAGTCGCTGATGATGTTGAGCGGGGGAATAGTACGTTCTGCAGGCTTTATCACACACAAGTGATAAACAATTCACGATCAGACAAGAAAATAGATTAACCATGCTGAGAAAAAAGCCTGTCTTTATTTTTGGAACTGGAAAAAGGGATGCAACAGTCACAAAACGATTTGTTGCTATATATAAGAATTTAACAATATCAGATGTATCTCATGACACAGGAGTATAGAGGCAAGGAGGCAGGGTTACATTGAAACAGTGTCACAAGAAATACATTCGTTTGTTCTGTCTATGATTGGAAGCAACCTTAGTTATCTATGACGTACATTCGCACACTGCGACATCGTAAGAATAGTTCAGGCTTTTTAAACAAAATTTGAACGATTTGTATCTCTTTACTTTCCTTATTGGTACATGGAGGTCATTCTCGATGAAAATTTTGGGCGATTCCAGCCTCAACTGGTGCTTATGCTTATATAAATCATCAATGATTCACCTAAATTGATAAAAGCAAGGTTTTATGTGAACGTGTCAGACTTTCGCGCAGAGTACACTCTCATTTTTACAGGAGGCAGTCAAATCATTGCGCTTTGAGCAAATCAATAACTGTTTATAACGAAAAGCTTGAGGGAAAAGAAATTAATTGAGAGATTAACTGAGGCACGAGTGGTGTTTAGACGGTGCTACGATATTTTATATTTTATAAGATCAAAGCCGATGGGGTTTATAGCACTGGTGCTTATCACTATAATGGCAGCTGTGTCTTACCGGAATGAAAATTTAAACGATTTGCAATAAAGACTATTTTTTTCTGTTATTGAGCTTTGGAAATCATCCTTGGTGCTCCATGATATCGGAAGGCATATTCATGCACAATAAACATAGATACAGGTTATGGGACCATACATTACTGATGTCTAAAAAATTGTTCGCATTTTTTATCCCCCCATCCTCCCCCCTCGTCGGATTTGTCTTAAAATACTTGACCCCTTCCCCTCTGGAAGTCTAAATTTTACATGACCGCCCCCTACCCCTAGCCTAGCCCTAACCTCTTCTCTCTGCGATCTGCAATTCGTCACTCAGGGCAGATTAGGCGAGAAAAGAGCCTAGGGGCATCTCGCTTGATCTCTTGACCAGTTTCAATGCTATTCTGCCCAATTTGCAGAAATGAACTCATGTGCAAAGTCACCTGGACGCATCACCTAACGTGAAAGTACATGTATCATCACATATAGTCCGATTCTCGTGAGGCCAGTGGCAAGCTCCTGATTGGCTCAAGATTTGGAGCGCAGATAAGGTAAGTGCCACTCGGTCGTAGCGTGGAAATATAAAAGTCCGATGTAAATGTGGAGCGCGAACGGAGACTGCCGAGTGACTGGGCTACCTACCCCCTTCTGAATCTAAATACTGATAGCTCCAATGCATGAGTAATTTGGAGACCAGGATCAGTGTGATAATAGTCGCGGATGCTGATGTTGACTTGCGGTGTGTCTCGTTTCATGGAATCATGGAATCGACCGAAGAAACAACGAGCAAATGATCTTGGATAATTCGTTCTAACAATCATTTTTCAGCGTAAAACAGAGTGTGCAAAATGACGTACAAAATTGCGGCTACTCCCCGCCCCCGCCCCCTTCTTCAAACGTCTAAAAAATCTTAAATTTCTTATACGCCCCCTCCCGCCCGTGGCAGACGTCATTAATGTATGGTCCCTATCTGAAACAAAGCTTTAACAATTTGCACTGGAATGTTTTCCTCCGTTGTTGATCCAAGGACATGATGTATAGAGGCGAACTTAGTCACTATAAGTGTGAATGACGCTTATCAGGATGAGTATTGGAACAACTTGCACTGAAACTATTTTTTCCATTATCAACCCTCCGTAGCCATCCTCCGTGATACATGATTTATATAGCTCAACTCGCTCACTATAAGAATAACTCAAGCTTTCTGAAGCAAAATTTGAACACTGTTTTCCTTCTCCCTTTATTGATACCTGCAGCTCATTCTTGATGACCCATAAGGTATATCTAGGCGCACTTAGTCACCATAAGGGTAGTCGTAGCTAATTGGAATGAAAATTTGAACGATTTACACTGCAACCTCTTCCTCTGTTATCAACTCCCAGAGCTCGTCCTTGGTGATACATGATTCATATGTTTCAATTTACTTGCTATAAGAGTAGCTCAGGCGTTCGATAGAAAAATTTGAACCATTTGCACTGAACTGTTTTCCCGCTTTTATTGATGACTGCAGGTCATTGCTGATGATCTGTGATACATAGATTTACATAGATCCTGTCACTATAAGTGGGGGCGTAGCTTATTGGAATGCAAATTTGAACGATTTGCACTGAAGACTATTGTCTCCATCATCAAGTCCTGAAGTACGTCATTGGTCAAACATTATTTATATAGCTTAATTTGGTCACTGTAAGGCTAGCTTAGGCTTTTTAAGCAAAATTATATAATGTAATAATGACTCGCACTGAATTTCTTTCCTTTGTGTATTCGTGCCTGCAATTCATTCTCGATCGATGATGTACTAAGGCGTGTTGAGTCATTGTAAGGGCAGGTGTGGCTTAGTGGAATGAAAATTAGAAAGATTTGCAATGAGGACTATTTTCTCCGTTATCAATTCTTAGAGTTCATCGCTAGTTTTAGATAGCTAATTTATTCCCTAAAAGCGTAGCTCAAGCTTTCCAAAGCAAAATGTCAATGATTTGCACTGAACTATTTTCTTCCGTTTATTGAGGCTTGAAACTCATTCTTGATGAGCCATGAGGTATAAAGAAGCACTAAGTCTCCATAAGGGCAACGATTTTTGTACAGAAGACTATTTTTTCCGTTATTGACCGCGCTGATCTGCTGTCTTGGATAATATATTCAGCGAAAAATGCTTTTTTCAATCAGAATCAAAAACAGGCGTTTTGCAACTTCGTATTGTAAAAGCAATTTGAATTGCAAACGCTTTAAGAAGTTTTTTTGCATGTTTAGCAACTGCTGTTTGCAGTCTTAGTTTTGCTTCTAGTAATTTTCGCTAGTGGATCGAAATCCATACCCTGTGTTTTCTAAATTACCTGAAAAATTGAAAAAATTCAAGCCACGGCCCAAAACAAGCCCTACCACACCCTGAAGATAACTTGAAAATGCTAAAGGATGATTTTACGAAACTCAGAAATAGCACGTCTCTCAAGCAAAATGAACACTCTCGTCACCCGCCACCCTCCCGCTGTATTTCTTTGCTCGCTACTTGTTGACATGTTTTCGCTTACTCGTGGAACGGAACATTACAAAAACGCACATGTGTGCCAATATATTTCGACCGGGATTGTGGATTTGAGAATCAAGGGAAAAAGAATCAAATATTAGATTTTAATTATCGTTTTTGCAATCGACTGCCTAGTTCTCTTTTAATTCACCCCTAATACGGCAGTAGATTAAATTGTGTAATTTCATCTTTTGCGGCCGCCACAGAATTCAACATAAATATTTGCGGGTTTGCTGTTCCTCAATTTGCTAAAAAATAAATAGGCGCCTCGGAGAAAAGCAACAGTGATTTTGAGTTGATCTCTAAACATCTTCGCATATATTAGAAAACCGAAGTTTTTCGTCAGAAAAGCGAAGTTTCGTCACAAAACCGAAGTTTGTGCAAATCGTTCAACAAACTTTAACCCTATTTAGGGGGGGTCTGGCTAACCCCCATTTAGGGGGGGGGGAGGTATATTTACCTCCCCCACCTATCTC
>JAOBRC010621008.1:0-10838 GCA_027575255.1 Scolionema suvaense
AACTTTTTCAGACTCGCCACAACATTGTGGAAACAGTTGTAATTTCTGATTCTGATTCTGATGACGTTTAGATATTTCTCAGGTCAAAAAAGGCAATAAATATTCCATCTTGACTGAAGGTTTTTTTCGTTAGCGATAAGACGTGACAAAAGACGTGATAAGGCGTGATAGTGCGTGATAAGCTGTGACAAGTCTGAAAAATTTTGAAAAAATTGGTCTGGACAAAACAAATTTTTTTCAAATGAATTTTGGAGATTTTTTGAAAATATTCACCGCTATTTAAAAAAATTAATTTAAACTTTAGAGCCAACAGAAATTATTTCTGGTAACTTTTCTTCCCAGCCTACGTGATAAGGTGTGAAATACGTTGCTTCTTTATGGCATCAAAAAAATCTCCAGATAGTGAATAACATGCAGCTAGGATGTAAAAGATACACAGTTAAAAAAAAAGAATTAAGAAAACCTGATGACTCTCAAAATGCCAAATTTCGAGAAAATGCAGCCAGATTTTCAGTCATGCACTAAGAAAGTGGAGCCTTCGCCTTAAAAAAGTTTGTAGTTTTTTGCAAAAGAAAAAGCGTGGTCGGTTGTAGAATCGGCATTTTTTCTCTAAAAAAACAGTGCTTTTTTGGTTGATAATCACAACAAAGGAATAGAGAATCATAAAGATAATAAAGATATTCAGGTGGAAGTTTTATTATCTTTAACCTAGACTAACTTGGCAGCATATACGAATAATTAATCACTTCGATATATAAGCTGTCTTGTTAGCGTAACATCAGTCGCCAGTTCAAAGCGGTTAGACTCAAATATGGACTCATCAATTGATAAGACTTGTTCAAAATAATTCGATCACCAACTTAGCGCATCCACAATTCCTAATGAATGCTTTATTTTTCAAATTGTGTGCACCTGAACAAACACAAAACCTAGGCGAGAGGAACGCTGAGCTTTTTAAATAATGTCACAAAACAATTTGCAATCGCGGGGAAACTTTCTCCATCGGAAATCGTGATAGTGTACTCTATACTGTTCCTTCAAGATACGCAAAACGATCGCAATTGGCTAGTTTCCTTATCGAGTCTCGTTTCTATAGCGATCACATAGGTTAGACCATTTCTGCACTGTACTATAAGGAGTAAAAAGAAACATAAATGCTGTTTCGTGGATCTATAATTCAGGCATAAAAAGGCTTTTTCGAGATGATACGTCCAGATTTTGGGAGACGTTTTGGCATTTTTTCGCCCCAATCGTCCAAAACCAGCAAAATTCACTGAAAACCCACTAACGAAACCTAGCCTAGGAAAAATAATCAAAAACTGGTTTAAAATATGTAGCTAGAAAACATTCTACGTGTATCGTTGCAGGACAGCGGCAGAATCCGACCCCCTCCAACTTCCGGGCATGACTAGGGTCAATTTTGCCATTCTCTGCTTTTTTTCACCCATCATCATCAACTGCAATGGAGGATAGAGCTAATTATAATTTTAATAAAACATCTAATAGCTGTAAATTTACATGCTTTAATTTTATAAGCAGCATCTTTGTAAACATTTGCGGAAAATATTATGGATGTCTGTGAAAAATGCTGCATTGCCAATATGTATGCATTGCTGTGTTGGTGCATTGCCAACATGAATGCATTGTTGTGTTGGTGCATTGCCAATATGTATGCATTGTTGTGTTCGTGCATTGCCAATATGTATGCATTGTTGTGTTGGTGCATTGCCACTCTGTATGCATTGCTGTGTTGGCGTCATATTTGTTTATATTTCTGTGCAAAGGGAAACAATTAGTGGCATTCCACAATACAGCACAAGAACGACATCGTACGTACAGCACGAAAGGTGATGTCAGGGAGGGAATTGTCGTCTTGTCTACAAAGGTGGATACACAGTCAGTTTTTTAGTTTTTATATCCTATAGTGAAAAGTACAACTGCACAGTCAACATATTGTTCAATAGCTACACTAAGACATTTATTTTTTCCAGTATTTTTAAGCATCATTGCAAGCTGAGCAAGCATTGTAACCGACTTCACAAGGGCTATCAATGTTTTTCCAGAAATTAATCTAGGCAATTTTATCGCAAATTTAGTCGTAAGACTCCCGATATTTAAATTCTGCGAAAGTTGATTCATCCAAAGCAACAAAATAGGACGAAAAACATCGTTGCTTTAATCTAGCTAGAATCTGACATTACTTTAGCCAATAATGCTCCTGAGAGCAAGATGAGTAACGTCTAAACTTACCAGTTTGTGATCGTGATCTTGGTTCATCGAGTAGGTTGGTTGAGTTGGTTGTGTTAACCTTTAGGGTATAATTCAATAATGCATCATCTTCCAAAGACGGTTTAGAAACTTGTGCACATCCTTCAAAGTTTTTAGATGGAAGCTGATCTAAGGCGATATTTGATCCCAGATACTCGCAACTGCCCCATGCTGCAGCAGCCACTTTTACCAATTGACTGAGATTACATGTGCACTGAAGGGAAGTTTTGATCACATATAATTGAAGCTTTGAAAATGAGTGTTCATTAAATTCGTTGTGTACTACAGCGTTTACGCGGTCAATAAACAGACTTCGTAAGTTTGGAAATGCTGAGATGTCTAACACCTTCATGCGCTTATTTCCATAGAGATGCAGTGATGTAAGTTTGGGTCTCCTCTCTGATGAAGGAAGCTTCGAATGGCTTTCTTAGGGTCGTTACTTGTGATATTGACAGTTTTCGTAAATTGCGTAAATTATCTCCATTTAGGTGAATGTGAAGCATTTCAACGTTGCCAAAATGAAGTTCTTCCAGGTGTGGCATACGGAATGTATTCGAATCAATTGACGTCAGTTTGTTCCGATCCAAACGAGGAACGCGCATGTCGTCCATGTTTGATTGTCCAGAGAAGAACAATGTGATTTCATTATCGTACAAGTCCAAAGTTTTCAGGCGTTTAGCACATGAGCTCACTGAAAACTCCTTAAGCTTGTTTGAGGCTACATTGAGATGTGTGAGATTCATCATATCATTTCCGCAGAAGAAATCTGTTGAAAGCCGAGTAAAAAGATTTGAACGCATGTTGAGGACTTTTAGGTTGCTAAAATTACAAGGCCCATTGAACTTTGCTATATAGTTGAAGGATACGTCTAATGTTACTAACGATTCCGTCTTCCAGCAGTTCATTTCATAAAGATGGCCTCCTGAAATATTTACGTTCACTAGCTTTGGAAAGGAACAACTTTGACAGATTTCAAATTTAGATAATCTAGAATTCCGGATAGTTATTCGAGTCAACCTTTTAAGCTTTTTTAAAATCTTAAACAAATGCAAGGACCAGTTTTCGTAAAGCGATATTGTCTCCAGAAATGGAAGTGGTGTATCCGAATCAAAATTGCTTATAGGCGACCTAGAAATGATAATATCTCGTAGAAATGGAGAATTAATAGCCGGGGATTCTTCAGTCAAACCTTTGCACTCCAAGACTAATCTGGTCTTGTAGCAAGGTGCACAATCCAAACTACGTACAATGACAACAAGTAAGAATAATACAAAACCATTCCATAAGATCATCATCATTTACTTTCACACAATCGCAAGTCTGAGGTATACAGGACTGTAGGTGATGTTAGCTATTTGTATTTCGAGGTAGACTCCAGCATATTGAGTTTTTGAGCTGTCACTAATTGGATATCAATATGAAGATGAAGCAATGCGATTTCCAGGAACGGACATCAGTGTTTCCGAGGATTAAATAGCAGTGGATTAAAAGACCACTTGACTAAGTCAATGATCCAATTTATTTCACATAATATAAAGATAGGGTGCGGGGACAACGAGTACTTATAAAGGTATTCTTTCCTTTCGCAGTTTCTGAGCCTATAGTTTTAGTATAATTATGACTTGCGCATTGCAATGAGCTGATGTCAACAAGTTCCTAATACCAAGAAATATGACAAAGACACTCACTCAAAATCTCTTAATCTTGCTCAGATAAAATTAGCGTGGAAAGCTCAACCGACAATTATCATGCTAGGCTGTGCGCTGAAACGTTATTCTTCAAAACGCTTTAAGTTTCCTAACAGAATACGCTTTAGTTATAGTACTCAGTATGCTTCGTTTGATAAATTGCCGTTTTATGAGACTATTTCCTCGAACAATCATCTGCGATATGACTGATTGGCTCATGGAAATTGAAGTAACAGCGAACAGCGGACAGCAAACAGCCTCATGTTAGTTCTGCTTGCCTCACACCTGCCTCACCTTAAGAAACCTCTAGCTTCGGGGGTGCAGGGAGTACGTATGTGTAGATACCGACTTGCCTTTTTCTTTTAGCTTTGCCGTGCTCAGCCTCACAGCTCACCACCTGATTTCACCAGCGCAAGATCAACAGCAATCGCTCGAATTTTGTTTTTCCATGTCAAGTAAAATGATGAAGAATACACAAAAACACTTGAGTGCTATGAGTAACATGGCAAGAGCTGTCTACTTGAATGAGGGGCTTGGATACCTCAGAGAGGACTAGAACACGTCTAACGCTCTCTCTTGTAATTCTGTCGATGGAAAGCTTTGGTATGGCCCTGTCTGGATCGGAACGACAACATGCCAACTAGAAGGGGATATACTGAAATAGCAGCACAGAAATAGAAATACCAAAAACGTGGAAGCAGCCAGCGGCAAGAAATGCAAACCAAGCAATGGTTCTTAGATTGAATTGAGTTTCTTCAAGCAATTTGAGCACAAAAGTTATTTGCCATAATGCACTAAGGCAGAAGGACAGCCATCTCTATCCTGTATCCATTGCTACAGTGCAAAGGCAGACATCAGGAATGGCGAAATCGCGGTACGAGCATCAATCATGTTCGATTTCCCCGATTTATTGCCACAAACGGGAGGAAATTGCACCTTTGAAACCAGCGTGACATGAAGTAACCTGTTAAAGGATGGAGCATTAAACATATCATAAATATTAAATCTTTTATTGGTCATAACACATGTCACACATGCTAAGTATGTCTAAAAAAGGACGGTCTGTATCTAGTGGAGAAAAGTAGCTTTTTCCATGAAATAAAACCAAAGCTTCTGAATTTAAATGTGACTTTAACTATGCTAATTTCGTTCCTCCAAGCAACCATTTTATACTATTTCCTGAACGGAAAAAGAGTTAAAAAGTGGCCAATTTTAACACTGTTTTATCTTCAGTGAGATAGACTGCAAACGGTTTGCAATTTTTTTGATTTCATCGTTATTTGGGACATTTCTGATAGGCACTTGGATAAATTTTGGCCAAATTATCATGATCATCATCATCATTTTATTTAGCGTCGGTTTAAAACATAAGAAAATATCTGTGAAAGAAGTCATAAAACAAAAAGATACCTCCTAAAATGAGAACGTAAACTAGCACTTGTATGGCTGGAACATACATTTAGGTCCATCCTAATGTTGAGTATTTAGCTTAAACACTGACAAGGAGATTCCATATGCGTGGTCCAAGAGATATCGGTGCTCGATCCAGAGGGAACTTGGTTTGGCTTTGGAAGCTCTGTATTTATATCAAACAATTTAACTGAATTCTCCGGCTTTGTCTGTGCAATACTCAATTATCTTCCTGAATTATCGTTCTTTTCTTTACTCAGTAAAATTCTATGATTTCGTATCCGGATTCTCAACCATAGCATTCTCGTGTAACAAATTAATTTCGCTTTTCGATTCTTCTTCTAGAATTTCAGTTAGATTATCCATATTTCCTGCATTTAGTGATTGTCTTTTGTCATCTGCATAGTGATAGATGATGGCTTTCCCCTGAACTTTTGTGAGATCATTGATAAAAATTGGCCCTAAAACTGACCCCTGCAGTACGGCAGAAGGAAGCTCCAGAAGAGTACCGGACTGCTTTATCAATGCTTGTTTACTTTTGTTTGCTTTTGTTTACGTAGTAATAAGTACACAAAAAAACATCAAATTTAGCTATTACAAGGTCGAGTGGTAGGCAATCAAGGGCTTTGGAAAAATCCATCATAACTGCGCCAAGAAAATGGTTGTTTTCTAAATGGCCTCAACATTTTAATAAGGTGTATTTCAACGTGCTGTGAACTACAATTTTTACGATATGCCAATATAAATCCCTCATTACGACCTCGTATATCTTAAAACATTTAACATACCGACTGGTGTGGGTGATATCAGCAAAATTCGTATTTTTTTATTCATTTCTCTCAAACGCAGAATGTTTCGGCACATCGGTGGCAAATTTGCTCTTTTTGGAATGCTAATATAAAACATCATTGCTGGGGGTACTTTTACTCCACAACGTAAATAGAGTCAAACGGCCGATCTAGTAAACACCCGTCTAAACTCTTACAAAGACTAAATAAACGCCACGTATTTACACGAGGACTTACACAGTACTTTCCATTCTTCAAAAGTTGTTTACTTCGTATGCATGATTTCTACTTTTTCCGACTCAGCAATCATAAATTAGGTAAGACGATTGGAAGCTCACCATCCGTATGTTTTTCAATACAATAGTGTTCAGTAATCATTGAGACTGTCCAGACATTGTCCACTACCATCCGATGGTTTTACCAAATACAGCACAAAAATCAATATCAAGATAACGCAATCTGCCTAATATTCTGGCAAAGGAGCATACAGATATCTTGCAATTTTCCGACCTCGTTTGTAAGGCATTACAGCACCCAATTAAAGTAATAGCCACAACCATTGTACCGTAGTTTAGTAATGCTTGGAGATGCTTAATCATAAGTGACTCTTTGAAAAGGGGTGCATTCAATGAATGTCCTGAGTAACAGTCTTTTTAATTTTATTGATCTGAAAGTCCATGGTTTTAAATGGTTGCATTGGAGTTTCGCATGAAAACAAGTCAGGATTAATGCGGAATAAGTCTTTGGCGTGTTTTAAAATTGAGCAAAAAAATAAAAATGATTCTGCATTACACTTCTTTGATCGTCTCAACCACGTTCACCAGTTCTTTCTTGCAATGTTCGGTTTGTTTTGCCAGGTAATGCATTTAGTAAAAATTCCCAGTAGAAATTAAATTTTGCTATAGTTGCGATACTTTCTCCCAAAGAAGTATATTATTCATTACTTGTGTATCTTCAAACACGCTACAAACAAACTTTGAATTTGCAAGCTCTGAAAAAACGCTACAAACAAACTTTGAATTTACAAGCTCTGAAAAAACGCTACAAACAAACTTTGAATTTAAAAGCTCTGAAAAAATAAATTTACCTGAGCAAACCTGGCAAAGAATCCCTCATCCATCCTCGACTGCTTTACCAAACAAGTTCCACTTGAAAAATCCGATCTTGTTGGTCAAAGTTTTTAGATTTTTAGAAACTTGATATTGAGGTGAGAAATTGTAAGATAATTGAAAAGACTATAATGCATATTTTTCATCTAGAAGCAACCAGAATCATTAATTTGTAATTTGTTATGTTGTAAAAAGGACCAAAACATTGATTTAAACGCAAATGGTCCGAAATTTGGTCGATTTGCCTGCAAAATGCCATTTTTCAATATACCACCTGTTTGTCTATTGTCTATTGTGTCCTTTCTGCTAGTATTTTTCTTTATACCATCTGATAGCTAAGAAAATTTTAGGAAAAGTCACCAAGTTTGTCTGGATGATCTTAAGTAGTTTAGGAGTTATGATTATGCTCTTCTTTGGTTGAATCTCATATCAAAATGTCGTCCCTGATGTTTTGCAAACCTTCACAATTTACAATAACTAACTCAATCTGCTTTTGGAAGGATTCAAATGCACTGCTGACTCCATAAATGAGGCGTGTATCCCGAAACAGTCCTTTATGGATAGCAAACGTTGTAATGTCTCTTGTGTCGGGATTGTTCAAGCCTAAATCTGATGATAATTGTCCCCTAGATCAAGCTTCGAGAGAAATTGTGAACCATGTATTTCCGCTAGAACGTCATCAATAGTTGGTATCATATGACTTTCTCTGATTTTGTGTTCTCCTTTCGGGGGTACTACTATCGGATTGATCGAACTGGTTGGACCTTCGACTGGTTCTGTAATGCCCAACTTCTTAAGACGCTGAAGGTCATTGGAAACTTTCTGTCTAGTGTGAAATAGTATCCGACGTATACGTTGCTGAACAGTTACGAACTTTTTGTCTATATACAGTTTCAACTGGAAATTTTTCAATTTTACGATGCCTGAGAATGTACCTGGATGATACTGCAAAACGTCTTGAATGTTCATTTTCTGTGCCGAAACGTGGGCTATCAAATTATCTGGTACAGCTAGTGGTCTTACTGAAAGGTTGATTTACTTATCTGCTGTTTCTTTAGTAAACAACGTGCCTGCACTTCCGCGGACTACCTGAACGTTTGCTACTATCATTTTCTCTGATGCCGTTAACTGTACTGTGAAGAAACCCAGAACTTGTAACGCTGATTTTGCTTGATAGCACAAGATCTGTTTTCTTTTTGAAGGCTTTGAGGTTAGTATCGGTTTGAGTTTCTTCCAGGATTTTTCACCTGGTATATTAACCCTATTTACCCTGGGGGTTTTTGGGTAAAACTAATCTCCACTCCCCATCCAGTTTTTTTGCCATATTTCCTGAACGGCAAGAGCTTAGAAGCTTCGTGACTTTTAATATAATTTTATAGGACATAATATGCAGGAAGGATCGCAGGTACCTGGACCCATTTTTACTCAAATATTGATCAATGATGGCAAAAGTGACTTAAACAGCCTTTCCTAATAGCACGTACTCATTATTAGGAGTATTTTTAGACTGGCTCTCGGGCCATTTTCAGAAACTTCACATGTTTTTTCACCTTTGTGCAAAATTTCACGCTTTGGCCATGGGTTTTTCAGAAATTAGGGTGTCAATTGCAAGCTTTTTCGCACAGTTTATACAGGGTTAAGCAAGTAACCTGAATCGATTATCATTGGGACGGATTGTGCTCCAGTATAAACAGGAAGTAATTTGCTTTTTGAGGGTTTGCTAATGTAAAAAATATAAATATCGTCATTCTCTTCGTCTGGTGATTGATTCTCCCTATTTTCTACTTGGCTGATAGTTTAGGTATGAGGGCGTCTAGGTACTACTTTCGTAAGACAAATTTTCATGAAGTGACTCTTCTTTCTACATTTGTGGCATACAGCCTCTCGACTACGCTGCCAGGTATGGCTGCTGTGGTCTCTAGCTCCAAACCTGCTACATGTTAGTTTGCTGCCAGAAGGCTTTCAGTGTTTGATTGCTGATGGTTGTTGATTTCACCATTTCAGATAATTAAGGTATTCTGACTTATTGACAGTACCTTATCTAGAGTAAGATCTTCTTCGATCAACAGCCGCTTTCTGAATTTAGTTGAATGGCAAGAAGCAATTAACTGAGTCGGATCTAGTTTTTTTATATTCATTTCTATACTCACAGTGAATTGTTAGCTTCCTCTGTCTGGTGAAAGAGTGCTCTGTTTATTCTGCCTGTCTCTGTTTAGCAGCATTAAATAGAGATCTCTCAAATGGTATATTCTTCTTGATAGACAAAAAAGAGAATTTAGAGCATTCAAAGCAGTAGTCTAGAAGTTATGTGTGGGGGTTAAAGTTTCAAATACTTCGTGCGTATCCGCTCCTGCCATGTGTAATAACATAGCCTTCTTCCTCTGATCATTTCCAATCGTGAGGTTCCTAAGAAATGCTCAAAATTTTTCTTCCATTTCTGAACTACTTTCTCCATGAAAATTAGAGGCTTGCTTTCTAAGCTCACTCTACACAATTAATTTTCATCAGTCGCCATTGCAATACTCTTAGATAGCAAGGACTTATATTATGAGTAGTAAGCACTATGAGATTGCTTTCATGAAGTTCTCTTAGACAACACCACTAAAAGACATCTCTCATAAAGAGACTGCATCCAATTCATGATAAGAAGGTTACTGCAACCGTCATGAAGAAGCCTAATCATGATAGCAATGATACTCCTGTCTTTGCTTTTTAGCTTATTGTTCAAAAGTGCACTGTCTTTTGAAGTGTTAAAAACAGTTCTATATTATTAGGTATTTATGTGGGAAAAACGCAGATCAACTACAACCCATTGCTACAACTTCAAGTTTCATGCATAAGCAATCATCGGTAGCACTGATACTAACACACATAACAACATTTGTCATACACCAGAATATATAGCTGCAGGAAGCCAATTACAGACAAAGCTATTACACAACGCGAGGCTATCAGAAGACCACCTAAGTTATTCAGCATTGCATAGGAGGTGGCTATTACGATACCTAAATTTTGCAACTAGCGCAGTTACTTTAATGCGATTAAATTTCGCCGGGATTAAATTTCGCGCTTGAGCCTATCGACGAAATTTTAAGATTTCGCGGGGATTAAATTTCGGGGATGAGGGAAGAAACGAAAATTTTTTTCACTCCCTTGTTCGAACATTTTCGATTTAGAGTGACTTTCCTTCGAACAAATCCTTATCCCACTTGAAACTTGAATTAGAGGGGGCTATTAACTGTATCACACAGCAGCAAATAATAATAGACCGATTGTTGAAACATAGTGTGGTTTTGATAGAGAAAAAAGTGACTTCTTGCGTGTTGCATTCCCTCTAGGACAAAAAAATCAAACACGACGAAAATTTAAAAATTTCGCGGGGATTTAATTTCGCGGATGAGCCCTTTTCAAATTTCCATTGGGACTTAATTTCGTGGATGGCACCCGCGATTAAAGTATTTGTTCAACATTTCACGAGGCTCACGGCGGGCCTCAGCATTCCTGAGAATGCTTCACGGGCGCGTCCAGTGTCGACGGCCCGTAATTTTTCTTTACCGCCTTCTTGCTGCTGCAAC
>JAOBRC010621119.1:0-10837 GCA_027575255.1 Scolionema suvaense
TCATAGATCTGCCTTATAAATACATCCCTCCGCTGGGGGTCCACATCAACCAATAGCATCCCTCTATTTCCACACGGAGGTATACATAACTGAAATACCGTCACAGTGAGAAAGGAACTTTAACGGATTTCGGATATGTGGGGTCCAGACGTTCCCAAGTTATAAGCGTTTGAAGCGGACATGGTCAAAAAACGTTTATCTGCGTATTCTGCCACAGATGACTTCTAATTATAAACGTATATATAAGACTAAAACTAGCGTAAAAGAACAACGCCTGTTAAAACCAAAAAGAAAGATGCAATTATGTGCGTCTGAAAAAAGTAGCAATATATATGGAAATTTTCTTAGAAAAATATTGTAAAATCGGAAGGATCTATGTTCTTTTGAAAATATGACCAGATTCCAAAATTTTTGAACAAATGATCCACATGTCCTTCGTGGAGAAGCAGGTCTCCATCTTTGGACCTTTTCATGCCCTTCATCTCAAGATAGAACTGTTCCACCCCATTTGCGCATATAGCCCGTTCATGTTATGCGCGAACTTGGGCTGCCCAAGTATGATAGGATTCGACAACTAGCCCATGTATGCGCATTCGAATCGACATTCGTTTTGAAACGTGACTTCCTGTTATTCTAAGAGTAATCTATCAGGAATTAGAACGACAAGTAAAACGAAATAGCTATATAGAAAGATAGTGAGAGTAGAGCTTAGAATAAGAAGATTAGACAGATAGATAGGAAATCAATTTATATACCTAAGGGAACTACCTTATCGGACAAAACAATGTCAGACAAAATTTTCGTCGGATAAGATATATACTCGTCACACCCTGAAAATTTCGTCGCTTTTGTTGGACAAATAATTTTGTCCGACGAATAATTTAGTCCAATTTTAGTTTTTCTTTTCAATGGATTTTTCTTCGCAAAATATGTCAATGCACATAAACATATGACAGCTCTCTTAGGCTGTATTGGCATGGCTGTTGCATCAATGCCTTCTAACCCATTCAGCAATCAGCTGAAGTAAGTCTAACCCAGCACGTTCTCTCTGCAAGCAAGTGAAGCGCAGTGTGCTTGGTGTGGTACAGGCTAAGACATACATGCAGCAATTTTCGTAGCAGAGCTTTTGGCATTTGTACTTTATTCCTCGCTGGCAATTGTAAGAAATCTTTTACTCTTCGTCGCCTTTCAATGGCAGCAGCTACATAAACTTGGCTGAAAAACTTTTTAAAAAGTTTTTATCTGGGCTTTCAAAGCAGAGGTGTTGAACTCCCGTTGAAATCCTGTCGGTTGTTCAGTTTGGCCATGTAGTGTTTGACTTGGACAGAGCAACTAAAAGCGAGACATTTGTTTATTACGCGCACTAGCGACATATCCGCTTTATTTATACGTTCGATGTAAATTTCATTTCCTGAAATCGCAATCGGTTCCATTGTTCCATCATACTTGGGCTGATATGCGTACTTGGGCATCACCAAGCAGTCATGCCCAAGTATGCTAACCAGCCCATATGCGCGTTTAACATACTTGGGCTGATGCGCGCACTTGGGTCTTAACAGAACCACGAAACTGAGTCGTTTTATTTACTTTGCGAAACCAAAGCCGATGGGTGTTCTAAAATGACTCGATCATTCGAAATAGACACAACCTCCGGGTTAAGTGAGCAAGTGTCACAATGAGCAACTGTTTCAGTGAGCAAAAACCGATGGGCGTTCTAAATTAACTCTAGGTTATTCGAAATAGAAATGACTTCCGGGTTAGGTGGGCAAGTGCCATAGTGAGCAACTGTCGTATGCATATGTACGTGAATGAGCAAATGACCCGTGAGCAATTGTCGGTGAGGAACAGTCCCAGTGAGCATCTATCAAGTGAGCATCTGTCCGGATACCCTTTTCATATACCCTTCATATACCCTTCATCATTTAGGTGCTGGCTACACTGAAATCTGATTGAGACATGATTAACGAATTCAGAAATCGCAAACGCTATCATCACAACAATCTAGCGAAATTTGACTAAAACATCACTAAGTTAGTGGCCGCACTGGAAAGGTCTGACTCCCGTTATTTGCTGCTTTTTGCAGAATAACTTGCATTTAATGGCCTCAATGACTATCATATCTTGACGTTCATCTCAGATTAAATCTCCGTATCATTAGAAGAACAATATTAGTCCTGTTTCAGTGCTACTTCGAGGCAACCCTACGGTATCCTTTGATGTTAGTCATAAACAGGTACCCAAGCTGAAAGTCACATTTGGGGTGCAGCACTATGGAAGCTTAGTCCAAATTCACAGTATTGTTCCACGAACAAAGAAACGAAATGTAGTGCGGCCAGCACCTAAGGCATCTACGTAGCTGCTTCCTTAGCAGCCGGTATACTTACATTTTTTCTTGATGTTTGTGCTGAATCGCGAATTCAATCTTTGGAAATGACCCCAACATATTCTGAACAAACCTGTTCCTGCAAAAATACCTTCTTCTAATCGTTGGGCAAAGGCCGTTCTTGGCTGGGTGCACTTGAAGTAAAAGCAGGACTTGTCTATCACGGTACAGTGAAATGATACCAAGAGGCATTTATTCAATGTCTTTGTTGAAGAAGCCTTGAGAAGCAACAATTGGTGGGTACTTTTTGTATTACGTGTACATTTTTGTCTGAGGAAATCGATACCATGCAGGACAACGCCTTTTCGGAGACGTAATCAGGGCAAATTACCTATTTTACACTGTTTAGTAAATAGTATGCAATCAGAACTATTTTGAGCTTTATCTTGTGCATATAAATTATGCAAGTTGTTTAGGGAAGTAAGACAGGGGGCTCTTCGATAACTGTAATCGAAGACAGCAGGTTCTGAAAACAGATCGCGGTGCGGAACCAGTGTGTCATCAGAACGATGAATGTCCCTGGTGGATGTAAAGATTAGGGTCATTCAGGGTCTCGGCTGCAATTGGATTCCCAAAATTACTCTGGTGAAAGGCGAAAACTGCAGGAAACAGATGAAATGGTCTAATTCAATGTTTTACTTCGTCTAAATACTTGGAATATCAAAAGCTTGGAATGTCTTTAATATCCCTAAATATCTTAACCCTACTTGCACTGGGCTTTTTGAGGCTCCTAAGGACAATGTGCCCCGCCTCCCCCTCAATAACTTTGGTTTGGAGAAAGCTGGATGCATGGAACTTTGCATGGTAAAAGGTATACAGGTAAGGAACAAAATGGTATTAATCTTGGCCCCACAAATAGCAGGTGGCAATGATGACGTCATCATTTATTACCACCACAATTAGAAATCTATTGTTTTACTGTATGATGAATGGGTTCTTCTTATAACGTCAGGAGAGGTCACTGATACTTGAAATAGGCACGGAACCTTCCTAAAAGCTATTGGTCAACCACTTATGCACATTAAACCTGCTAAATCTCTGTTTTTTGGAGGGCGAAAGTAGCTCTTGTAATGACTTCACACACCGACTTTTCACCAAATCGCGATGAAGAAAACAACTGTGACAGTCGACAGGTGGCATGTTAGAAACTTTTCTTTGCACTTAAATGACCGTAGATAAATTGTATGAAAACTCCCCAAGTTTTGCATCATTCGCTAGAGCGGTTTAGTAGTGGCGTTCTGAAATGTAGGAGGGGACACAATCCCCCTTGGCGGAAAAATGGTTAAGCCTTGTGCCTTATATCTTATATCTTATACTCCATATCTTATAACTTATATCCTATATCTTGGAATGATTGCAATAATGCCTGTACTGTAGTTTTATCAGCGTATTCAAGGTCGTTCTTGATTTTAGGATAGTTCTTCATACAGAATTTCTCTACTTCAGAATATACAGCTTTGAGGTTCAGAGTCCTGATTTTTAAACAGTACGAAGCCCTTATTTAGTAAGGCATCGTAATGGTCAATAAATGATGTATCTACTACAAGCTCGTCGTGTATACTGAAAACTTCTTAGATTTAACCCTATTTGGCACCGGATTTTTTAGCTTAAAGAGCGCAGGGGGGTGCTTTTTGGCCCCCCCCCCCCTTGTCGTAATTTCAGTTCTAGAGTAACTGTGAACCTAAAACTTGGTATTGAGTTCCCTTTACCCTGAAAGACTTCAAAAAAGTAGGTAGAATTGTTTCTCACCCCAGACTCCTTGTGATATGACGTCATAAGTAACCACGTGTAAAATAGCCCGTGGTTTGCCCCCAAATCACAATTTTGTCCGTAAAACCCCAAAACGTGGGTCGAATTTGAGGAAATTTATTTTATTGGGTTTGTTTTAATTTTTACATTGTACTATAAGCATTCAAACAATCTTGTACCCGAAAAATTTTCTTTTTTTTGAATTTTCAATTTTCACGAATTTACCCAAATCGCGTGACCCATTTACATTTGGTCAGAATACGTATCAATAAATTCTATAGCAGCAAAAGTTTGGTTCGCGAAGCAGTCTCGAAAAACATTTTCTCCGCGATATGGTGATATATGGCACGCCTAGACAGGCATCAAACTCTGTCTACCGACAGACTCTTTAGGGTAACCAGAAAGCCACTCCAGAGAGCCCAATGGTCTCCCAAACAATGACATGCAGCGGCAGGATTCAGCTGGGAAGGTGACCAATCAGTGTAGAAGATCATGAGAGTGATGGCCACATCGAGGACAGGAAGGATCCACTGAATCATCCAGACGGTGTAGATAAGACTTGACAGCGTGATGGTTCCCTGGAACGCAAGATTGCCAGAAGACTTTCATCAACCCAGGTATTAGGAGGCCCATCTTTCAAAGCAGAATGATCTTTGTAGATCTCACGAGTCATCTTGCGAGAAAGAACAGAGTCTTGGACTAGTGTTGTGACACATGTATAACTGATTGGCGAGAGCAGGGCCCGTCAATGAACATGCAGACTTGGCAACTTGGTCAGCTTGTTTGTTGCCTGGAACAGGGTTATGACCTGGGAACCATTGCACGGTTATATCAATAAAATCGTTTATTTCTAACATTAGGTGAATAAGACACTGAGTAGAAATGCTAAATTGTTCTGACGCAACGCAGAGAGATTAACTGTCAGCAGAGATCAAGACGTGAGGGTAAAGGGACAGAGCCCCTAATCCAAGATAACGCAAGCGACATGGCCTCGACCTCTCCTTCAAACGAACTGGTGAACATTCTGCTATTCATGGAAAGGGTTTCAATAGGCGGTCCAATGGTGACCACGGCTGCAGCGCGAGAGCGAGCGAAGGGTGGCAAATGGCAGATACTCGGCTAGAGCTTACAACTGTGGCAGCCAGAATGTTCGGTTGGCATCAACGAAGATGGAAACCATCCAGTACTTTCTGGCAAGGTTGGTCTGATGGGCAACAGTAGCCTTTTTCTCTTGCAAGAAGGCAGCTTCTCTGACTAACACTGTGGTAGCTAGGGACGCCTGCTTTAGCCTGAGAGCGTCAAGGGTAGTTGAGGTGAGGTACCCTGTGAACACTCAAAGAGCCTTATTCTGCAGGCGGTCCAGCTGGGTCTGCCAAGTCAGGCGTGCGTAGTCCAACCTGCTCCAGAACAGAGCAAAGAAGAGTGTGCACAGGTCGTTTTGCGCCAGCCCCATTCAGAGAGAGAGAAACCGCTCGAAGAGTATGGAGTTTAGAGAGAGGCCTGCGAAGGGGAGAGGAGCTGTCATCCACTTGATGAGCGGCAGTCTTGGGACCAAGGGAAAATGGAAGATGACTCTGATTTAGAGGCGTTTAGGGTCAGTTTCCGTTCTTTGTTCCATTGGTCGACCTCATCTGCAAACATTGCTGTAGTGATATTGTTTGCCTGTTGTAGTGATTGATGTAGAAGAGGAAGAGAAGTGGAGACAGGACCGATCCCTGAGGGAGGCCCTGACGAAGACATTGACTGTTGCTCAAGGTATGATGACCGGCAGCCATTGAGCAACGCAGCCAGCCAGTAGATATATTGATGTGGAACTCGCTTGTCTAGCGTGGAGAGGAAAAGCTTCTCTCGCCAGACCTTGTCGTAAGCTTTAATAAATTCTAGTAGAGCCAAGACGGAGCGATGAGGTTTTGGCTGCTGAAACCCATTTTTAATGGCTTGGACTGTATAGAGTATCTGATACTCAAACAAACACCCTTCGCGAAAGCAACGATAGCGAAAGCTAGCTTGAGCTGAATGAAACTGCCCTTTCGTATCCGCCATGTAGTTAAGTCGGTCGGCAAGAATGCGTTCCAGAGCTTTGACTACACAAGACGAGTCCTTGTCGTAACTCACAACTTAATTCGCACCTCTTTTTTAAAAAGGATGGGTATTGATGTGGGCATAACGCCTTAGTTTTAGGATCGGTGATTAGGCGGTTATTGTAAAGCATAGTCTGATTCGTAGAGTTTGTGTCCGGTGAATCATTTAACGACTTGATGAGATGCCACATGCGTTCATCCGAAGTGTCTGCAGCTACGTCTTGCAGGAAGTCCTGCCAGTTCGAAGTTAAAGCATCAGAGACGGCATTATTGGCTTCGCAGCTGGCCCCTATCCATTGCTGACAGTTGGATGCGATGGTGCGACGGAGTTTATTTCTCTTAAAGATTGCGGGGCAGATGGCTGGATTCATTCACGATCTCGTGCGCTTGCCTGGCTTGGTTTTACCAATAAAAGTTTTGGCAACAGAGAGCAAGGTGATAGAGAACAGGTTCAACTTCCCTCCTTCGAGAGCACAGCGTCAACCTGGTCAGCCTTAGGAGGAAGAGTAAAAGCCATCAGCTCTTTATCCTTCCTGTAGTGTATCTGGTGAATTCAAGAGATTCATGATTTGGGTCTTAGCATTGCCTATCGCTACATCAAAGATTTTGTATCTGTTCTACATAATACACGAAAGATACATCGCCTTCCTAACAGATCTTAGTATGTTTGAAACCCGCAATGAATACAGGAAATATATCCAAAACGAACAATACGCTACAAAATCTAACAGCAGCAGATTTTCTGAGCAGAAGTATTGATTTGTAGTGACTATTGTAAATTGAATTCGTTTCCTCTCGCTGAGTAATTGTTATATATGAACACTGCAAGGCTGCAACTGACTATCAGTCTACTCTTCTGCTTCAGACTTAACACTTCTCTCCTTCACCACTAAATCCCATCTTAGAGAAGGATGCATTCAACGTTCCATTACCCTCTTTCATGACTTCCGACCTGGGCCCATGTGGAGGGGTATTTAGACGCGATACGGCAATTATGGATGATTTTCCAATTATTTTCCTGTTGCCATGACCACGGCGTAGAATGGAAAGTTGATGGTCGATGGAAAACTTAAAGGAACATCAGAATCCGAGAGAATCTCTGAAATTAAAAATTTGGAGATTATCTTTGCAAAATAACAGTATATATTGCAACTAGAACTGTAAATCGTAAGTATTTCGGCGATATCTTCATCGTGATGCTCAATTCCTGACTTTCGTTGTACATGTCAAACACTTGCCATTTAATTTTATCATAAAGCATGACTTGAGTTATGATAGTATGTGACTTATATTGCGGTTGTTTCTACGTTGAATAGAACTAATTATGCTCAAAATCTTAACATTTACTTGCTATTGCATATCGGACACTGTCCCTTTAATGATTCAAGCTTGCTGTGTTTGGATATAAATTCTTTTGTCTTCCTGTTTTACCTTTTTATTGCAAATTTGACTTATATCTACCCTGTACTTGAGTGCTATTTCTCATTTTTTTTTTTTGAGAAACCAGTTAGCCCAATAGCCAGCTAGGTCTACTGAAAGGGATCCTCCGGCAAAAATATGAATAAAATTTAAGCAACTTACCACCACATGAATATCACAAAAACGTTCTCATTTCCATGTTCTTATTGCGTTCTATTCATAAAATTAAAATTTAGTAGCCAAGCTTCCCTGAGTTTCCCTTTCATTGGGAAAGAAGCTTCGCAACATCGTGATGTCAGTAAAATGCCAAGTTTATCTGAAATTGTTGGCGCACGTACGAACTTCTTTACATATTGTTAATAAAACGTTCAAGCATCCTGCTCGGAACATCACAGTTCTTGTGCCAGCAGAAAACCATGTAGAATACATCTGGAGTTGTCTGACGTGGCTTTATACTTGCAGACTATCACGAAAGTGCGGTTGCAGTGGGTGACTCTCTATATCGTTCAACAGTCACCTAGACTTGAATTGCCATCGTTTGTCAAACTCCCCTCTGCATCATCACTTCTACTCTCAAAACTAAGCTGTATGAGTGAGAAAAAACATTCATTCATCTTCATCCCTCAAGTTAAGGATTCCCGCTCTGACGTAATGGAGAGTTCATAGCCTTCTTCCAAAAAATAGGTGTAACAAGTTCAAAAAAGTAAACCAGCGTGCTCATTGTTGGACCAGTTCACGTGTGCATGTGTCAACTTCACATAATGCTTCCCTGAGTTACATAATTTTCAGCAGCCACGATTGTTCGGAGCAGTGATCAAGAGAAAATTTGTATTGTTGAGAACAACAAAGTTACACGTGAATGGCTTCCACTGGGAATTGCCATTGAACCAGCTGAGTTGCATAAAACGCTGCACTACTATTCAGTTTCAGTTTGATGGTGGAGAAATGTTGTTCTTCGTTGCAAGAGGTGTGTTAATAGTTCTTGAACATTTCGAAGAGTGACTGCGGCTTGTCGAGCTACAGTGATCTTCGATTCCTGAACAGCGATGAGACACGCTTACTCCCATATTGACGTAAGTGCATTAATTAGCATACATAATTTGGTCCGCCATTGCTGATTTGCTGTTGCAAATATCCCAGAAAATCTTTCGCAAAATAAACTTCATCGGAGTCGCATGCTATGTCAGAAAAAAGTAACGGAAGCCTCCATGACCATTTTGTAGTATTTTTCATTGAACTTACAGTAACATGATTTTTTGCCGGAGCAATCTACTAATTAGGTCGAAAATTCTTCTCTCAGCGTTTCAGAGAAGTTAAAAGCCATATAAGTTCCTTCCTGTGAGTTGAGTGGACCAAAGCGAGGGAGGAAATTTAAGTTTAGAGCATGCTTATCAGTTAGTGAAATTCAAATAGGCATTTCTATCATCAGGGTTACTTATCGTGAGTGTTTCTGCAGTGAGGACATTTCAATTTCATACTGCAGTGCCTATTCTTCTCATCAAATTTAAATTTGCAACTTGTACTGACTTATCTCAAGCTGCATTACTTTCTTAACACCTACTGCACTCCTTTTTTCAAAAGAGCCAGAAAATTTTAGCCAAGACTCGTTGTTCTTAATGTTTCATAAAACTGTCAGCCTCAATTGATCTTAATTCGTCCTTATGTCACAAGACAATGCTGTCTTAGAGCGTGGTCATCCCTAACATAGAATCACTTTCTTCATAGATAGAGAAACGGTCTATCAAAGCAAAAATTTATTAGTATCTGACTTCATCCTGACAATGTTACATAGCTTTATCGAAACATTTGAGTCTCTTTACCATAAAGGAGCATAATCCCCAAATGTCTTGCATAAATTACCATATGATATTAGCATCCCAAATAGTGTTTTTCATTGAAAGTTCAGCATTTCGTACAAATTCCAGGTTTCCCATTTAGGCAAAAGCACTCAGTAGTGTTCTTAGTAGATAACAACATCCATGAGTGATAATCAGATTATTCACAGGAGAGGCAAAAATGATTATCAAGCAGCTTCAGACAGTATTAAAACTACCTATCAAGAAATCTGAAATTAATTGTCATCACTGCCATCACAGCCCCTGTAAGTCCTTCAAGTACACAAGTTAGGCCATTAAATATTCAGCTATCGAATTACTTCTCCTTGCTGCAGATGAGGACAGGTGGTAACAGTGCAGACTTCGGTACTGCATTACAGGAGAATGGCCTAATCAGGGTATGATCAGTGATTGCTGCCAAGAGTCGAGAGACTTTCTTTGAATTGAAAAACTTGATTAGCGGAAAATCAGCGTGACTTGAAACTGCAGACTTGTGATGAACTAACATCTAAACTGCTTTTCATCGATCATTTAAATCCGAAATATTGTGTTCCTTTTTGGGGTTGAAGTTTAGCCTGGGATGGCTGTTATACTGTCCTTAAGTTTTAGGCAAATTAGAGGCTCACGTTTTTATGAAATTGTTCTTGTGAAAAACAGACTAGTAAAAGAAGAGGTACAAAGGCACCATAAATATAAAGCTTTTATGTATATTTTAAGCGGTTTTAAATGTGAATCTGTATGTGTTAAGTTTGTAAAGATTATATTAATTATAAAATCATTCGTTGCTTCATAGTTTTTAACTCTGTCAGAGAAGTAGCAATGAGAGGTTAAGTATCAACTAAACACCAAGGTTAACCTGATATGTCATTTATTCTGTAACTTTCGGCCCTGAAGAATATAAGCATGCTGTGTCCCAACAAAGGTGTAGAATTTCTAAAAGCATGGGATCTCAAAAAAGGGCAAGTCTTCTGTTCGACGTAATGAATATGGTCCTAATAGTCAGCTGTGCTTATCAATAATTTAAAAATCATTGTAAATCTATGTCATCTCTCCGGTAAACTGTTTTTCCCTTGATCACATTCCTGATTTATCTTCGCAGTGTTAGAAAACTTAACCTGTTGTTTACTGTGCTGTTGCACGTGCTTCACACCTCACACCCGACAGTCCATCACCCACTGAACATACTCTGCTCATACAAACTCTTTTCACATACGATTCCACATAACAGTTAAGTATCTCAACTCTGTAGAACACCTCGCTTCTTTTCAGCTAATTACTCAACAATAGTTCCATATCACACCATGTCGGGCAAAGCTTCTCCTGAACAACAACAACAACCATAGAAACCAGTGTTTGGGTATCTGTACGAT
>JAOBRC010621230.1:0-10836 GCA_027575255.1 Scolionema suvaense
CGTTTCTCACCTGTTAACAGGAAGTGGGCTCTGTCGATGAAGGGGACAGCCTGTGATTTTCACAACCCTAGTTACCAAGAAGGAAGCAATTTGTACTGATTCAAGTCAACTGAAGAACGATATGATCATCTGAAAAGCTTGTACATGGCACCCACCCGTGCACCAGGACTTGTGACCTGGAAGTAGCTTTAAACATGTTTCATGGCGCCAACACTCAGCATAACGCGGATGAAATACGAGTGCACATAGTCTGCAGCATTTCTAAATACACCAGACATTCCTGGGTTTAAGCAGGGGTCGCATTAACTAAAAAGAGAAGACCACGAAAACTTGCCCAAAGCCAAAGACTTTTCAAGTGCAACACCGGCGAAAAATTTTTCCACTCCCTTGCAACTTTGCAAAAATAGTGGTCCGCTTCTCTGCTTTACACTATTTTCAATCTCAAAAAAACATCCTGTTTCTTCAACAACCTACTGTGCAGCAAAGAATATAACGAGAATCAACTTTGGCATTTCCACAGCATTTTAGCTATTTTATCAGGCAACACAGTATCCAGGTAGGATACATTTCACTGAATGACAAACACTCATCTACAACACCTGTAGCAATACAGACTTTTCCGCTAACCAATAATGCACATGAAGGCAGCACTGGCCCCTAAAGGCATCACAGAGTTCCAACAATTGCATATGCGTGAAGTGTGAGATAATGGAAATGGAACACATCCCATAGAAATTGATATCAATGTCTTCATGTCCTGTAAACAATCGTATGTATCATCTTTCTTTTCTGCTAAAGGCCCAAAAGAGGAGTGAACTAGTCTACAAGATTTATCATGCAGGTCAACATGACAGGTGTGGTTAGGTTCATGTCTATCTTGCTCTGGTGTCTCCTGTGTTCATAGGAAGCAGTTACATGCCAGCCACGATTATTCTCAGTGGGACAAAATTTCAGTTGCAGTATCACAAAATTAAATCGCGATTCGTGATTCGCGGTCCTGTAATTTGATCCTTCTTAAGGTTGCTGCAAGTCAGCAGTAATTCACATTGAAAAATCACAGACGATCCTTGTGCAGTAGCACATTTTGCAGTTCATAGAAAATGAAAGCTTCTGCAAAACAAAACTTTGAGAGAACCTTATTCAAAAATATATTCAGCTAATGCGAAAGTATAGACATACAATGAAGAGAACAATATTTCAAGCATGGTATCAGAAGGGCTTAGCCGTTAGAATCAAGAAGACATTATAGTTGTGCAAATGCTCCAGTAAGTTGTGTATGTAGGTGAGCGTGAGATCCTGTCAATGCATTTCATTGGCGCTAGCATCAGGAACAAAAATACTACAGATGACATATTATTTCCAATAAAGAAAACAGCAAGGACTGCTCTCAATGGCAGGAGCTTATTAGGACAAACAGGATATGGTGCAGGTTAGCACAGGCCTTCAAATAATTTTTGTGTAACGTCAGTCATATGACCGACGGTACCGCTAAGTTGTCGGTCATAATTTTCCCCATTGGTGAGGGGTCAGAAGAGACAACAAAAAATTTACTCCAGATTCATTATCTACCAATGCTAGTTAACAATGCTCTCATCTCTAGAAAGATGCATAAGGCAGCATAGTCATATTTATGAAACCAGAGATGCATCAAAAACCTGTTACATATGGCTAATATATGACAGACATCATCATTGCCATCGCAACATAAATAAATACAGGCTGGGTGATTCAGTAATGGAGGTAAGATTATTGGCAAATTCTATTATGATTAATAGAACAAAGGATAATTCCATATGGGAAATAAAAAAATGCAGCCATGCATGAACAGAGCAGACCATAGCTGATGCTCGTGGAACCCTGCGCTTACATTTGAGCAGCTTTTTTCATCCAGAGTTCAAGAGGCCGAGCAGGGATGGATGCAATCTTGATTTTGTCATTTCTGGTTGCGTGCAATCTGCTGTTTTGGGCATAGATAGGAGAAGGTTGCTACTTGTAAGTTGTATTGTAAATTGTAAGTTCTTGCCTATTTTCACCTCCTACAGTTTGGCAAGCAAGTTTGCCACGTTGATAACCAAAAATGCTGCAACATTGGATTTCAGAAATTCATCGGTCACAATGACCGACAAAAGCCAGTGTATCGTCGGTCATCAGCTGAAATCTATCGGACATTGACTGATGGCCGACGGCTATTTGAAGGCCTGCTAGCACTGAGAGGGTTAGCATACTTTTTGAAAAGAAGAATTTTATAAGAAACTTAGTCACAATACTATGTAAGAATGCAAGCATCCCAGTTGCCAAAAATAACCATGAAAAAAAAAAGATGAAGATCTTCACACTGAAGTCCCACACTCAAAATTTAGGAATTACGGCAAGCAATATCTTCAAGAATTTTATAAGAGTGGCAATGGTATAATATGTTGCTTCAATTTTTAAGTGGGACCAAGCAAATGGGTGCAGTGAAGTTGGGAGTGATGCAAACTAGGCTACCTAGCTTGTAAAGCAGAAGCAACTAATTTGAAGACATTTCTATACAAATAGTGAGCAAGGCTCTTGAAGGCTTAATCCTTGGTTCTCGTTTTAATTAAATATGCCACATAATACCTCATCTTCTAACACAATGAAGACTGAATCTGTGCTTTACGTAATCCAAAAGCACAACAGTACTTTTAACAGTACAAATTTAAGATAATTTAATTGATCCTCCCAAAAATGTCATACATACTATTGCAGAAACATACTTGTAGCTATAAATTACATTGCCACTTTAAGCATATTTTGAGAATCACACCGACATTTTACATCAAATAAAATCGGCAGCACTTAAGCACTACATTTTTGTGGCTTACTTTATCACAATGCATGGACGGATCCAGAAAACAATCTGAGAGGAGCATTTTCCGCAAAAATCCTAAGTTATCTTGCATATAGGCGGAAGATGTTCCAACTTTTACACTAAGATTCTAATAATTAATGTTTACATAATTTTCACGAATAGCCGCTTATTTACATTCTTCCCGATTTATGATCCAGGCAGAGCTCATCCAAGTTAACTCTACCTCCGAACAACCCCAAAACTCAATCATCCTTTTCACTCAACACTCACACTGCGAAACACCAGCCAATACGCTACATGAAACAATCGCTTGCATTTTCCTGCTAGATGCATTCCAAATAAAGAGGAACACACTACATGCTCCCGACGTTGTTGAATACATTGCACAAGAATGGGTAGCGGTTTGCCAATCAGTGCTCATTACGTCAAGACATGTTAAAGCCTTTAATGGTGAAGTTTAGTCTTGCGATGGTTTCCTGGTACTGCACAGAAGACGAGTAGGACATGGTGGTTATGAAACCATAGGCAAATGTCGAAACTACTGAGATTGAGAGTAGGAGGAGAGCAAGATCTGAGCAAGTCACCAAATTTGACATCAGCTAATGTTAATGAGAATATCCGATGGGAGCATCTGCTCCAGTTGCTCCCCCTTGAATCCGCAGTAACATGCAGCAAAACTGAAGCAAACAGTTGCATGGAGTGAAATATGGACAATAATGATATACTAGCTAAGCCAATGAAAGGCAAATAAAAGCAATCGCAAATGTGTAATACTAGAACAGGACCTGTCCAGAAGGAATCAAAGGTTATATAAAAACTAAAAGATGCAATAACATTCATCACACCTGTGCGCGATGGTAAACTGTCAGCAGATTTATTAGCCTTTTTCCCCATTCCATCCGTGCCATCTAACTCTGAATGCTTGGATACTTGGGATGATGCTAATGGAAAAGTCTGATTGCTGAACAATATATCATTGCTCAGGGGATAGTTATCTTTGCCTTTCAATTCACCAATTCGAGGTCCTTGAACATTACTATCATTCTGCAGGGTTGATGCAGCAGTTTGATCAATCTTGGTCAGCAGGTTTTCTGCTTTTGATGTCAGCTCGGTTAGCCAGGACATACTTATACAATCATATAAGAACAGAGAATACTTTTCAATACTTTACTAACATCAACAAATCAATAAGCCATACTAAATATACACAGAAGTCCACAGAGAAGTACAAGCATACGCCGAGAAACACCGACAAAATAGCGATGGGCACAGAAAATGATATCATTCTAGCCAATAGCTTGTTTCAATACTATTGAATTTTCATGCTCATTTTCCTCATGCAATCATTTGGCACTAGAACATTATGCATAGATATTTTCCAAAAGATACGGTCCTGCCTTTAGATCAGGTTTTCTGAAAAAAGTGTGATAATACTCGAAATACAGTGTACAGGAGTCATGTCCATATAAAACAGTCAAGGTGCTAGTAAATCTTTGATGCTTTTAGCCATTAAGTCATTTCCTAAAAACAGACTAGGTTTTCAAACTGAAAATTAAAAGCCATTATTAAGCTTCATAGGTACATGTACCAAGCCAAACAGATTCGTTGCACTGAACCTTTGTATTAGATTTTTTTAAGAACAATAAGCAAGCGAAAAAAGCTAGCTAACCGGGAATTATCAACATCTCTTGTCAATTTTATCCAAATCATATTTATCTTGAGCTTCCAATCTGGTCTGGAATGGTAAAACCTAGTCTAGAACTTGACGGCAACATCCAATATAGGGAGGAAAGGGCAGATCAGAGCCATTTTTTCTCCAAAACACTGCTTAAATAAGTTTTATGTTATCAATAAAGGGCAGTTATCATTGAATTTTGAGAAGGGTAATATTTTTTCCAGTAAAATAGGGCCTGAATATGCATGTTAATATGATGTCCATACTTTGTTTTTTCAGTACACTAGTGCCACAGCGTCCAGACGTGGCTGGTGGAAAGTATTAGACAAGGCAAGTATTGCCCTGGCTAGGGTCTAAAGCTAATTAAATATATATATGTAACATAGAAGTTACCATACCACTTACTCAGTACCCTTCCAAGCCATCCTCACTTAAAGACCTTTAAGCACTGTTTGAACAGAAACCCTGAAAGAAACTGAACGAAAATACAAAAGTCTGAGTGTAAAACCTAAACTTGCTTGATAACTGTTTATACAAAACCAGGAGGTATATGAATTTGAACCCAAGAATTTTCAGTCCCCTTTCATCATGGTAATTCCCATCAAACGTCATGGGGATCAGCAATATGTAGTATTAGTAGTGGAGTATTAGGCAACACCAGAAGTTTGCCTTCAGAGTTCATGATGAGTAGGCTTTGAAGAGGTCTTGCACAGAACTGGAACTATTGCCCAAAAAAGGAGCTTAAAACCTTTTTGCTAAATACAAGAAGCCCCGAAAAATAACTTCATCCAGCTATTACTAGGTGTAGTTGTAACTATCTTAATGTCACATTACAATATTCCATCCTATCTACGATCCTGGACAAAATATTTTGGACAAAAGGCTTTGCCAGATGGCCAGCAATGTTCGGCATAAAAAAAGTCAGTGAGATTTTCGGGAAAAACTGTTCCATTGGATGTATTCATATGGGGGTCCGTCAGGTTCGGGCAAACATACAATTTATATTGCACGGACTGATGTTGCTGCTGCGCGGGTTTTACACTAAAAGCAATATATATATACTGGCCGCTAATACATCGGCATGTAAAAGATATGTCCCTTTCTGTGCTTAATCATGGCCTGCCAAGTATGGGAGACTTGTAGACGCAACCTTACCAACACTGGGGAGAAAAAGAGTTTGATTTGAAGCCTAAGGTTTTCCAAGATTAGTGCACAGTAGTTGTGCTCATTATCCAATTCGACCAAGAACAAAAGTGGCGAAAACTAATGTGAGTGTGTCATTTACACCTGTTCATACCTATCTTGATAAAGGCATCCTGTGGTTAACCTTGGCATGTACTTGACAACACGTATATGCAAGATGCTCTGAGAAATTTGAAGGATGCTCAATTGTGAGCATTTGTTTTGGCCATACTTATCTACTTCAGAAAATTCTGCAGCCAATAATTTCAGAGAAAGTTTGCGACTAATACGAAAAATATCAGCTTCGGCTTCATAGAAGATACATAGCACTACAAAAGTAACATGGAATTAGCTCAGGCACTGTGTATTTTGGATCAAGTTTGGCAGCTAAACAGTGAGTGGTGCCTGTATTTTGTGGTACCTTTTGAAGGAAAAAAATAAGGGCTGATCAAATAAAATAATATATACTCTACGCTCCTTAATAGACGGGGAGCCTGAAAGTTTACCTAAATCTGAGGAAGTGTGAGGAAGGGTCCAAAATACTAAAAATCTCGAAAATCCTTGCACAAATCACATTTAGATGTCCAAGAGCATGGTCAAGATACACTGTGGTTGTGGACACTTGTTTCACAAAATAAATCTTCCAAACACATAAGAGTGTGTCTATTCTAAGAACCTGAAGAACCCTGAAATCTGACTCCATTGGTAAAAAAAAGCAAGAGATGCAAGGAATTAATAAATAGGGGGAGGGGTCCGAATAAACTCCGGTGAGAGGGGGACCCAAAAACTAATAAGCGTTCCCCTTCTACTAACGATCTTAGAGGTAGGGCATTAAGTCTCTGTAGATCCATGCGTTTGATTCTGTCAAATGACCCTTTTGCTTCCTCATACATTGCAATATTGAATTTAGCTATTCATGCAGGTTTGAATTCCATACTGTAGAACTATACAGTATATTGCATTCCCGGGCTGGATTACCTGATAACAGATGCCCCACCTTCGCATAGCGGGCCTGCTGCCTTATCGCTCAGAGCACAGAGATCAGGGCAGCAGCCCCCTCTATGCGGCGCACTACATCTGGTCCCAGGTAAGGGCTGGAGCGCTCTTACAGTAGCACAGTGAATAGGCAGCAGGCCCACTATGCGGAGGTGGAGCATCTGTTATCAAGTAAGAACGCTCTTGAGCCAAACAGTGGCTTGGCAGTCTCCTCTCTAGTATTTTTCGTAGCTCTACTTTTGGCTTAAAACATGTTGTCAGTAGCATTTCAGTGTCACCTTCTGCATAATACATATACCTACATATGGCCCAACTTTGCAACTATCAGTGGGATATTGCTTTCCATAGCAAATTACTGTAAAATAATCTCTGACAATGTCGTACACAGGGGATGGACTAACAAAGAAGTTGCCAAAGCAACTTCGATGAGAAAGTCGACTTCGCAGTCTACCATACTTCAATACTACGAGTAGACACTCCGACATGATGGATCAAAGATCTCGTCATGTCCTTCTCAGGAAACCAGAGCTGAGTGAGGAGCAATCCCTGGAGAGCAGCACTTGCAGCACTGCCTGTATCCTTAAAGTCAACTTTACCCCAGTATCACTCGGAAGTTCTCACAGGGGAAGCTAGACACCAGTCCACGCATACTTATGTTTGATTTAGGATATCTGAAGTCTCCAATAAACAAACTTTGGTAGTCAATTAACATTCCATCATCTCTGCTTTTTCTTCTTTTTCCCATTGACTCTCTTCACTTTAGTCCTACGCTTCAATTCATCTATACCACTAAGATCATCATCATCTACCATCTTCATCAGCTGACAGCATCCCTCTTATCCTGCATTGCGGAGGAATTCGCTATCTCTCACCTTACATTGGTTTTACATCCAGATTTTAACACATTGACTTAGAGCTGTTGCGGAACATTGAGCCCTTCTGTAAACCACTTACTTTGCTATTACACTCACTGCATTAGCAAAATTTCATACATTTGTAGAAAGTGGAAGCTGTTACTCTCGTGAATGTACAGTCAGGCGGACCTACATCCGATACAGACATGCCAGCACCCTAAGAGTTGTGTTCCGGAAAATGAAATATCTCATGATCAGCCAGTAAACTAAAGTCATTCCCTTCATTCATGCCCAACAAAAGCCACCTAAAAGATCCCTGTTAGCGTGCTGTCCCAGCTCCTGCGTTTAAAAGCATTTCAAGTTAATTTTAAAGTCACATTTCAAAATCACAGATTGATTGAGAAACAAGCGAAGTGCGAAGAGGATCAAGTAATACGCTGAATGCGTTAGAGGCAAATGCACAAAAGACACAAACACATTATTTATCGAACTTCTTAATTGTAGATTCATTCTCTGCTCATCGTTTCACTATCACTCAGTGCTAGGTTTTACAACCGAATTTAACTTTAAGTCAGTAGGTGAACACAGAAAGACGTCAGAGCATTTTTATACTTTTGAAGTGATCCAGTAAGAAAATTTCTCAACACCTTTGCTCAGCAGGAACATCTGGTAGATAAAACAACTGCGTATCACATGGCTGCAAAAGCTTTGGCGGCCACAAAAACATTCCTATTCGACGTTTATAGAAACTAACATTTATAAGAACTTCATGCCTGTTTGGATCAGGAAATGCCAATGCGCTTATTAGGTATTTTTCCGATGTGTATATAACTCTTTTGCTTCAACAATGGCTTTTCGAAATATATATTTCAAGGAGTGTAGTTCCAAAGTAAGAGCACTACACATGTAGCCTTTTCCTTTGAAATGAAGACTAACTGCCATTTCTTAGTGTGCCTTTTCACTTAATCAGGGTCCATTTTCGGCATTCATAACCCATACTATATTAAAAAAGGGCTATAAATCAACACGTCTTGTCCACGTTCTTGCATGTCCAACATAGCCACTGAGTGATACATTTTTTCTTGTTCTTTTTCTTCCTATAGTTTGTCAAATTTTGAATAATTTAATCTCCGGACTTGAAACAGCTATTGCCTAATGGCTAGCTTCGTCCATGTCTTCAAGGTGTTTGAATTCAGTAAAAAAATGAAAATCACTTTCAACTCTTCTTTGCAACTGGTAAGTGCTTCTAAAAGGTTACATTCATTGCTCTAAATATGAGCATCTAAAGAACATCCTGTGCAATATTTACATTCATTTATGAATTGCTTTACTGCCAAAGAAATGGAAACCTTTTCCCCAACAAAAACATCGACGCAGCTCTTCCGGAAATTTTCGAAATTTGTCTGGGAATTCCGGAATTCCGGAACATTCCGGAAGTCTGGCATGTCTGCCGATATTAAGCATCGGACGAGGCAGGATTTGAACCCGCCACCTTGGGCTTACCAGGCCCCCGCTCTGCCAACTGAGCTATCGGTCTATGGGTTGAGTGCTCATTATCTCGCCTAACTATGCTAGCGGAGATCACTATCTCCGACGGATTACGCTGTGAATGTGTTGATCACTATGGAGGTCCGCCTGATTATACATTCACAAGAGTAACAGCTTCCATCACTACGCCGTGCTGGTTCACCTTTGTTCAGTTACCTCTCTCTGGTTCACTGTCTGGCAGAGTTTACAGTTGGACTGAGGTCAGGCTGGCACTTTGTTAACCTTAGACTCCCTAATGCATGAAAAAAAATTTTGATCAGTTTAAAAGGCCATAACCATAGTAGCTAGAGCAACAAAAGGGTCTCAATTGACACATATATAATTATCAGTCCTTGTCCGGAAAATTTTAGACACGAGCTAATTTTCGCACAAGCAAAATCAGAGTCATGTGTGGTCGCACGCTCGGAACAAATGTAGCACATGCTTATCCGACCTCCAAGTTTGAAGCAAAAAAAAGCTAGGACCGATTTCCATGCTCGCCCTCTTTGCTGAAGCAGCAAATCTGTAAGAGGACGGAGTAAATGGCTACGAGAGGATTATGCTGTGCCAGATAAGTTTTCAACCTTCAACTAACGTTGTCAAACACCACAATCCGGCACAAAGCAAAACAGATGGCGTCCGCAATCGGCAGCCCAGCATCCAGAATTTGAATTGCTTGTTTATATTGATGATAGGTGATTCAAGCACACTGATAACGTATTCAGGTTATTACACCATGGTACTGATACATTGATCTTCTTTGTCATTTGTTGTGGTTGTCGTTTTCAAGGTGAAAATAAGTGAAGTATCTCTATATAGCTAACAATCTTCAAACACAACGTTGTTTTTGCTGAAAGCCGTAGATGGAAAGGATACCGGCTTATGGTAATCCAGGAAACGGAAACGAAAACGGAAACTGATCACATGGACAATTCGTTTATTCACGCTTTCTGACCCAGGGGTTAATGCACGTGAAACTCTGATATAAACTTTTCTATCGCCATAAACTTCATTGAACTATTATTGCCCTAATTATCATAGATAATCCCTGAAGCTCTTGTCACTGTGTTCTTTTTTTTACAAGCTTTTAATTTCGTATACTTCCAAATAATATTGCCTGGAGATATTATCTGTAGCTGTTTTTGTGCGATAGTCATCTGCAAATTTAAACCCACGTGGGCGTACCACATGTCAAGACGGGGAATGTTGTAGAAAATAGCTGCGGCAGAATAGAGAGATTTACGTTTATCTTACTTCATCGATGCGAATGATTTCCTAACCAAAAGTTCCTACGAAGTGTGGGCACAATTAACAATGAGCGTTGCAGCTGTATTTACTAAATCTTTAAGACAATTTTGGGGTAAACTTGGTCTTGGGAACAAGTTGTGTACACCCGGAGCACTCTTGGGTGACTGACTTGATAAACAATCAATTTCTGTTGTTTGCATTCGATTTAACATTTCTACTATAAACTCTACTCTAAGTTCCATAATAAAAAGGGGGGGACGTTAATTAATTTTGGCAAATTTTGAGACTCCCCGATCCTTATTTTGACCCTCCCGTTAATTAATTTGGCAACTTGTGCTTTTCATTAAATTCACAAAGATCATTTTCCGAAGGACAGATTTCAGAATAACTGAAAATAACATATCTCACTCCATCACTTACCTATTTAATAACATGTCTGATGCTGCTAATGCGTTGTGATGGCTACCAGAACCTCAAACACCCCATCGACCTGTTTTGAAAAATACCCCCCCCCCCCGCTT
>JAOBRC010621341.1:0-10836 GCA_027575255.1 Scolionema suvaense
AGTGCACGGTAGCCGATGGGCGTCTTGTCGGGCTTCTTGTGATATATTTGTAAAAAGTTATTTCTCGTCACACTGACAAGAGAATTTAGTTTTGAGTTGATAGTTAGAATATGCATGACCATGTTTATCAGCAAAGCGCAACTTGTTTTAGGGTCGGAGTTTTCCTTTAAGAGCAGTCAACATTGATTTTTGATTTGCGAAAATGCAAGGAAATGTTTGAGGAAACTGAAAGTAATTTATTAAACAAACAGCTCAAGAACGTCTCCAACTTATGAAGAAGTTAAATAAAATGTTGGAGTTGGAACTACACATTGTAAAGATGGGGTGAGCTCCAAATAAAAATGGATATACTCAGAATAAATCAGTGGAGGCCATAAGTCACATTCACAACGAACAAGTTTTGGTGGGTAATAACGACAAGAACAAGAATGGTGACGATGAGAATGAATCAGTGGCGGCCGAAACCCACATACACAACAGTCAAGGCTCTGATAGAAACGACGATAAGCGTACAAATGCCAGGCAGTCAAGAGGATAAAAGAAAGGAAGAATTGTGCAACTATCCCCATAAAGGTATACAGTGTAGATGGGGAGATAACAGCTGGTTTCAACACAAATGCTTGGGCACTATGAAAATGCAACGTAGAGACTATGCTACCATGGGACAGTGTAAAAACAGAGGCAGGTGTAGATACGTACATACTAACAAAAACCTTCTTCTAAAACAAGCAGAAGACCACAATAGTCACCATCACGCTACAAACGATGTAACAACTACAGACACCCGGAAGAACGTTAAAGCATATGCGGAATTTGCACAAAGGAATACGACAGTGAACAGCAGACAAACCCATACTAACAAAGACAACACATCAGCTGACATCCCAAAAGAATACTGAAGTGGAATCCGTAGCGCACAACAGTAAGGAAGGAAGACCGCTATGTAGATATAACATGAAAGGGATAGTGTGCAAACGAGTTAGCAGCTGCTGGTTCCAGCACATGTCAATTGGAACAACAAAAACAAAATACAGAGATAATGCAAAGACAGGAGCATGCAGATATGGTCCCAATTGCAGATTTCTACATGACAACAATATAGAAGGACGGGAAAAAACAAACAGAGAAGAGGAAACGATGACATGAAAATTGCTTTGTAGGGACTATGTGCAAGCAGGAACACGTAAATATGGTCACAAATGCCGAGTCCAGGGTGATGGCAAAAATACCCAGTTCCGTCAGATGGCCGAGGGATTGGATTTTATATGGCAACTATAACACAAAAATAATGATAACTGATGCAACAGCAAAAAAGAGCCAATTCAAGGCGATGACTGAAATACCCAGATTCGAGAGTTGGCTGATGGACTGGATTTTTTATGGCAGGAGATAATAAAGATAAGAGAGAAACTCCTCACTCTGATAAACCAAAACGCAAACACAATCACAAAATAAGAAGGAGCCAGAGAAACGAAAGTGTATATGGATACTTCAAAGTTATATGTATAAACTACAGAGAATTTGAGAATAAAAAAGAAAGTCTAAAATTAATTCTTGAGCAAGAGAAGCCAAGTGTACTATGCCTGACAGAAAAATTTATAAATGAAGAAAAGGACATAAGTAGAAACAAGTGAGACTCTGAGGCATATGAGGAAATGACATTTACAGTAATCCTACATAACAGGGACGGACCAAGAGGAGGTATTACGGTATTCATTCGACAGGAGTTGGAAAGGGTAGTGACTAAAAAAGATATCTGAACCATATGGGTGATAATAGACAACGTCAGGGTTAAGATCCACCTTGGAATGGCGTACAGACCACAGGAGCGCCTGTTTAAAGTTGAGGAGCTGAGGTCTATGTACAGACGTATTTCAACACATGCTGCGGAAGCAGAAGGAAGCAACCAATAGATACTTATTGTGATAGATTTTTAATATTGAAGGTAATGCAGGGGAGGAGACCAAAGGAGGAAAATATCTACTAGACCTAATACAAACCAAAAACCTACAAATTGTCAATGCAACCTATAAGTGCGCCGGGAAGTGGACCAGAGTAGAAGAAGGAAAGAAGTCAATTCTGGATTGTATGACAAATTAGGAGGAGGATGCTGAAGGGGTAAAATAGATAAAACTAAAAGAAGCAACAATGCTCGCGACACACTCAAATACACAACCTTCAGTATATACCGCCCGCAATACAACAGTCGTGGAATTCTAAATGCCCATGAAATTACCAGCAACAGAAAAAGGATACAGATACACTGCTGGTTACAAGAAAAGATAGAGAAACCTTCAAAGAGCGTACACGCCAAGTGGGACCTAACTAGAATGTGGCAAGACGACCAGATGAAAAAGATACAGATACACTGCTGGTTACAAGAAAAGATAGAGAAGCCTTCAAAGAGCGTACACGCCAAGCGGACCTAACAAGAATGTGGCAAGACGACCAGATGAAAAAGATACAGATACACTGCTGGTTACAAGAAAAGATAGAGAAGCCTTCAAAGAGCGTACACGCCAAGGGGACCTAACAAGAACGTGGCAAGACGACCAGATGACCTTCCAAGAAACGTACACAAAATGGAGTGAGACGATAGACAACATTAAAAAAGAATTCTTCTCACCACGACACAAGAAAAAACACAGCACAAATGAAGAGAGAACGCTGCTTACCCGTAAAGACTTTAAGAGGAAATATATACAAGAAAAGGATGAACAAAACCGAAATGTACTAAAAATTAGAATTGGAATTATTGCGGAGGAAGATTTGGATTAGTTGAATTTTTCAATTATCAGTATTTTTTACCCTGTTTTGAAAATTTGCCTAATAGTTGGTCATGGGAAATTCTACTACAGTAAAATAAAACTTGGTTCGCGACATACTTCCAAGAATGTTTTTCCAGGATATCTGCCAAGGGAGGTGGGGGGCAAAAAAGTCACTCTTCGCCCATCCCTTAACGGTTAACGCATAACATGCCTTTTTACCACCCCCACCTCGGAAAACCAACTTCCACTATTGCTATGGCCTTGAATATCTGGACCACTTATTCTTGCCTATAAATGAAGGAGAAGTTCCAAATTTTGAACCCACAGTTGGTCTGGTCTGCGAATTACACGTATTTGAAATTTGCAGACCGGCAATACGGTTTTCGATCAGAACCAATACAAAAAAAATTAATTTGGCAGAAAGCGCTTGGCAATGGACATTTCTGACAGAAAGTGATTTATTAAGGTTGGAAACGTTGCGTTTTATTGGCAGTGCGAGTGAGAAAACATATCTTCCGAAATTTGGATTTTTAGAAGTCCCAAAATAAGGAAAAAATTCGAACTTTACTCCCGTATTTTGAACCCCCTGCTGCATGAAGTTTTTCAAATTAGACATTTTCTGAAAGAGCTCATTGAAAACTATCATTTAAGCCCCAAATCGTTAAAAACAGTTGAACAGACGCGAAAAAAGAGCCAAAAGCCCAAAAATTTGACAAAAGATGACATTACCCCCTGTCAGAAAATGGCCACGTAACACCCTCTTGTTGTAGTTATGACAGAGAAATTTACATCAACAGATGCGCAAGTAAATTCTGTTTAGACTTGCAAAAATCTGACACATATTGCCTCTTAAGGTTTCTTACTCTTAACTTAAACTTACGAACCTTCATTAAGGTGGTTTTAGTGACACTCAAGCTCACAAATGTCATACTTTATAACGAATATTGTATCGGATTTATCACTCAAACCTCTATTCAGAACTTGCAGATCATATAGCCACCTTCTGGTCTCGACCTCCCCTCCGTTCTCTGATCGCAGTCCTGTGGACGCCCTGGATTGACAGTACTTATCCAAGCATTACCCACAATCGTCTCATATTACAGACTTGGTGGATTGTCCCGCTAGGCTCCGGGAGCCGTACTACCATCCCATGAGATGGCTTGTCCTGCTGGTTGGTGGTGGCCCTACTACCAGCTTGTCCTTTGGGAGAGTCTCTCGTACTAGCATGGAATGCCATGACTGCCTTATAAATGCTGATATTATTGGCTTCTCTGCATGCGTTCCTTTTCTGGGTTCAGATAGCATTCTTTTGCCCGCAATTTCCTTTGCCATGGGTGAACAACCTTTCTATTCTGCACAAGATTTATTGCGATGAGTAACGTTGTCGTTACGCTCACTAGTATTTCATTTCTGTTTTGTGTATTTTACGTTCCTTCTTCTGAAAACGCAGTTCGCGTGTGTGTAAACTGATCTTTCCGTTCTGTGCAAACGCTTTTACGTTGTGTGCTGCGACCATTCTGTGGTGTGCAGTCGTCGTTATGTGCACAAGCATTATGCGCAAGTGTTATTCGATCCCATGATGCTTTGTGTCGTTATGATGACGTGTTCTATAATCATTCGATTGTGTGCAGTTTTCGTTCTGAGTACAAGTATTATGTGCAAGCCAGTTATTGTGGGATTCCATCTGTATGGGCATTCCCTCTTGTAACTGTCTCTATCCCGCGAACAGGAAGATTCGAATGTCACGCCTGCGAATAGAATTAATGAAATTAAAGTCACTTTCCATCATAGCGATATTTCAATGATGTTGATAAGATGTTGATGTTTCACGTGTTTTTATAAAACAGTTTCAGTGAAATGAAAAGAACACGGAAAGTTTTATCTAGCTGAATTCTCCCGTGGTATTTCGTGCTTTTAGTCCTTTCCTGGAAAGTTTTTTTTCACAAAATATTATGAAAGGGCATATGTACAGAAAAACTTGGATTCTTTTGTTTGTATACGAAGATTCTGCGGTAAATTCTATTCATTTATGCAAAAGGTTTATCGGTTCACGCCTTAAGTGAAAAATCAAGAAGTCAAAAACTTGGCCAGTTTTTGAAAAGGACAGTATCCGATAGGCGTCTGAAAATGTGTGTTAATATTTGAGAAAAATTAGTTCTATTAAACGAAAAAAAACCACAATAAAGGTCATATACTTTTAAAACTCGATTTTCGCATAATTTTCATGCTTTTGAGCAAATGTAAATTGTACATAAGGGTTTAACCAGGATCTGAATGTCTGGGTGGATAACAAAATGCAAGAATTGAAAGTATCTTTCTTTTGGTACTGCCCATGGCAGAAATAATATAGAGTCCTAGTGGCAGTACTGTTTCTGTTACAATAAATAACAAAAGATTCTGTTTGATCCTGTCCCTGTAAACACCTCTCATCTATATCTCACATCAACTTTTTAGGAATTACAAATTTGAGATAATTGAAGATCGTTGTTGTAACATCGCAGACGTAGTTGGTCAATAAATTTGTAAAAAAAACTTTAAACTCCGAAGTCAATGATTGAAACAACTGGACTCAGCTGCTGGCGCTCTTTTTCATCAACCTATTTCTTATACGTCTTTTCCCTTTTACGTCTGTTCTACATTCTTGATTGCCTCATCACGGGTGCATACATGCTTGCATGGATTCCTTCGCAGAGGAATCCTCAGGTTGAAGAAATACATGGTTGGAATGCCATTTGCGCACGACGAATGCGTACAATGAAGAAAGCTCGCAAAATGACAAGTGCACAGAAAGGAAAGGTGATCTGACGCAACCAGATAAGGGTATCACGCATTCAAATGATTGGAGACGACGCCGTAATAACGAAACAAAGCATCATGGGGTCGCATGCGCTGGCGCGTTATGCTTGTGCTCATAACGATGGCTGCACACAAGGGAATGGGCGTTGGACACAAGGGAATGGGCGCAGCACACAACGTAAAAGAGTTTGCGCAGAACGGAAAGATCAGTTCACACACACGCGAACTGCGTTTTCAGAAGAAGGAGCGTAAAATACACAAAACAGAAATGAAATGCTAGTGAGCGTAACGACGACGTTACTCATCGCAATAAATCTTGTGCAGAATAGAAAGGTTGTTCACTCATTGCAAAGGAAGTTGCAAGCAAAAGAATGCTATCTGAACCCAGAAAAGGAACGCATGCAGAGAAGCCAATAATATCAGCATTTATAAGGCAGTCATGGCATTCCATATTAATACAGGAATCCAAGCTTCGAACCTCTGAGAAGGATCGAATGGTGTCAGGGTACGCAACCCTCCGTTTAGACCGTACAACCTCCACAGGATCTCACTTTTCAAACACTCTCAACCTCTAACTCGGTTGGTATGAAATTCAGTCCTTTAGGGTCTAACTTCAACCAAAGTCTTGGGGTCATTTCTAAAATTTTTGTATCCCACCGTTTACGACTACATAGGCTGCATTCTTTCAACCACGTAAGCTACGGGTTGATGCAAACTGCTTTGTGTTGGGAGATTTCAATGAACACTCACCTATGTGGGATTATATCCAACCGGTAGATGCGCGTAGGCCTGCTATTGAAGTTTGGTTGTCGGACTCTACGATTCCTGAACGATGGTTCGGTCACCTGAAATAGTAGAATAACTTGAGTGTCAAGCTTCCAGGATCTCTCCCCCACCTGGACGAAATAGGCAAACAAATCATCTTGGAAGATTCTCGATCAAATGGCAAGTTCGGACCACCTTCCTATCTTAGTCACAGTACACACGAGTGCTCCTACCCGTGCACTCATCCCCCAACTTGCCAAATGGCGCAGGAATGGAGCAGACTGGTAAGCATTCTCAGATGCCGTCGATCAGGAAATGGCCTCACTGCCAGATGAAACAGATCTGACCAAACTGGTCCTACGCTTCAGTGACATTCTAACCACTCAAGCTCGCTCTCTTATTGGCAATTGCAAACCTTCTGCAAAACGAAACTCTCCTTCATGGATAACACTCTGATCCGGGCATTAGTCCGTCAAAGAAATATCCTCGGTAAATCTCCTCCAACAGCCAAGAATATATTGACTCATGTCGAGAAGTAAATAACGCTATTCTCCAAGATATTGCCGATGATCCAAATGATACTCGCATATGAAAATTGATTCGGACCCTGAGTGGTACCACCGATACCAACTCCACTAATGACGCGATGTCACATAAGGGTGAACTATCGCTGACCAAACCACAAAAGCCAACATCTTTGCTCAACCTTAAGCCAAAATCAGTCGACACCACTCCTCAAAGGAAGAACAAGCTTTTTGTTGTGATGTTCACTCAAGGATAAAGGCGCCCACAGCCTCTCCAGAAACATGCACTGATTTTAGCCTCACGGAACTAAACACTTATCTTAAAATGATGAGACGCAAGACAGAGGTGGGTCCGGATGATATCCCTTCCTCGTTCCTTAAAGCTCTAGGTCCACTCGCTCACACGAATGACGCGCTATCTTTAACTCCTCATTTGCACGGAGCCACCTCCCACATCTGTGGAGAGTGGCAACAATCATTACTCTCCTCAAAGCAGGAAAATACGCCAGCGAGTTGGCCTGTTAACATCCTGTGTTGTGAAACTCATGGAGAAAATGATAGCAGATCGACTATGCTATCTGGCTGAATCGAACTCTTGGTCCTTTCGTCTCCAAGTTGGCTTCCGCAAGGGCCGATCTTATGAGAATCGGATCCTGAAGATAGTACAATCTGTCGAAGATGGCTTCAAAGTCAAGCCTTTCCACCGCTCTATCTTAGCCTTACTTGACTTTAGTAAGGCTTATGACACAGTTTGAAAGGAGAAACTCCTTGCTTAAATTTTGTATTAAGGAGTCCCTTTCCCTTCTTCGATGGCTGCGTGTTTTCCTTTCAGATAGATGACAAGCCAGAGTTCGCTTGCATTTGTCTCTAAACTCTAGTAAGACGATCAAGGGTTGCCCCAAGGCAGACCTGGCGCCCCTGATGCTCCTCTTCTACATAAACGCTTTAGCTGAATCCCTGCTGTATCATTTACAAGTTGCCATGTTTGCTTATGACGTCACACTTCTCGCTTCCAACTGCAATAAGTAAATTGCTACCGACTTGATCCAGGAAGGCATAGATCGTGCTTACACCAGGACCCAGGAGTGGAAACTCTCACTCAATGTGGAGAAAAGCGCCTGCTGCTTCTCCTCGACTTGGTCTAACGACTCTAAATTGACTCCACCACTCACTGTCAACAGTCAGCCGATCCCATTTAACCAAAGACTGCGCCTCTTGGGAGTGATTATGGATCCAGCTCACTTGGACCACCTCTCCGTCACGATCACTTTCAGGGTCAATGTCCTACGATCTGCGGCACACTCATCTTGGAGCTGACGAAAGAAGTCTCTCCGTCAGCTCTATTATGCTCTCATTCATTCCGTTCTCACGTATGCCACCCCTGCATGGCAACCGTGGCTGTCTAAAAAAAACTTCGAGCGCCTTGAACACCTCCAATACAAAGCTCTTAGAGTCCTCACTGGTCACCTCACTTCTTCTCTAAAGGAGAAAATTCTCCTGGAGGCCCAGGCCGACGCTATATTAACTTCATTCAAACCAGTAACTCTACTCTCCCATGAAAAGGCTGTTAGGAGCGCAGATGACCACCCAAAGCGAGTCCTCTTAGACGATGCCCAGGGACCAGCACGCCTCCCAAACAGTACCAAATGGAGAACGCAGTGCCAGCAGTTACTCTCGCTCCTTCCAGACTCCGCACTGGACCAGCAACCACTGAATCTATTTGCCTTCTCTCCGTGGGAATCTAATATAAATGAAGGGGTCTCGATCTCCAGTTCTGTCCCGGGCCTTGTTGGCAAATCGGCTGATGATGATGAACAACGAACTCAATCTACTTCTTTCATCTTCTCTTTCGCCGCTGACATTGTCATCAATACAGATTTCTCTGCCTCGGCAGGGGTCACTGATGAAGGAGCCACCGCAGTGATAACCTCAGGAGACCCTGAGCCCCCAGAGGTTATCACCACACTCAGGGCTAAGGGTAATGCACATACCTGCTCATATGAGGAGTAGCTCAATACTCTATCTATGGCGGTAAACTGGCTGCGCGACCGTGAATGGCGGCCTGGTCACTCTGTACTCATCTGTACAGACAGCCAATCACTGTGCAATGCACTCCTCAGTCTCAATACCTCTGTAACCATCCTACTTAACGCTATTCACTACCTATCCCCAGGCCATCCTGGCATCCCGGGCAACGAACTCGCCGACGAGGCAGCAAAAGAGGCGACCGACCTACTCACCGATCACCGACCATACTCCTTCAAGTCTGTAGCTTCACTCATCAAATCGCTAGTAAAAGACCCAACGCCTTCTCACGAACGAATAAAAGTAACATATGCTACCTTAAGGGAAGAAATTTTCGCGGGAAGAAAATTTCGTAGATTTCGCGGTTTTTGGGCAAATCCGCGAAATTAAATTCCCTTTTTTACCTCCAAAAATGCTCAACCGCGAAAATTAATTCCCGCGAAATTTATCCATCATTGAACCGCGAAAATAAATTTCACAAAAAATATAGTAAAATTCCGAAAGTCTTCAAAATAATGTGTTCTTGATCAATTAAATATGAACTACGATTGACTATCTATTACAGTGACAAGTACAGCACGCTAAAACGTTGTTTTGATGGGAAAATAGCTTGCTAAATAATTGTAAAAAGTATTAAACCGCGAAAATTTATTCCCGCGAAATGCTTTGTTGAGCATGGACCGCGAAAATTAATTCCCGCGAAATGTCCGAAAAATTTGACCGCGAAAATTAATTCCCGCGAAAATTTCTTCCCTTAAGGTAACTACCGACTAATCAAGGACTCTCAGCGCAAGAATAGACACGAGGAAGATCTCGATGGAGATCTCGACTGGCTGGCGACAAACCAGAGGATACGATCACGTTCGCTGAGAAGACTGTGCTCTACTCATACGTGGACCGATCATCCAGCACGCTTGCAGGAGGAAGTGGCGTAATCCACCAATCTTGGCAACTCCTCAATGGATCAACAAGTTGCTCATCTTTGTCATCATCATCACAGCGTTTTGAAGTTACGAAGGAATCAAGACATTGTCATCACTCGCCCGGAGAAAGGAAATGGACTTTAAAATTAAAAAAAAATGGATTCTGATCCTACAACGTGCCGTGAACGGTTTCCTTGGTGTTATTTGAGACATTTGAAAACTTCAGGCTTTATTTGAAATGATAGTTGCGAACAAGTTTATCCTTCTGGTGCTCTTCCCGCTCAGATCTACGGCCTTCATAAACCACCAAATCTATCTAGCTATTCCTTTTGTTGTGCTTATAACTGTTAACTCTTTGAATTTCTGACTGACGTATTGATACCAAATCTGGAAAGTGACTATGTACGAAGCAACACATTTGCGAGGTGGATTCTGAAGATAAATATTTTCGTTCTTTTGATTCCTCAAGGTGATTTGCTCCTGACGACATTTGAGACTCAATGACCGTCTCTACTTAGATGTTCTTCCTGAAAAGAAACGCAATGTTGTCACGGCCCAGATCGCTGCAAACAAGGACATGACCTACAACGAATTAAAAATTGTCTTGAAACGAGCATGTTCGGGTGAAGAATACCGGCGAGTGTTTTACGGTCTAATTCGCGAACGGTAACTTTTCGCAGATGTACGAATGTCAATTCATTTTCGCACGAGCGCCGCTCCTCCGTGTACAGTTGGCCGCGCACACGAACCGCTTGTCAGAATGAAACCTTTTGGACCTATACAAGCGGCGACCGCTCAAGTCAGGCTAATTACAGACGTTGCATTTTTGATTCTTTCTGCTCCATATAATGTGTCTGAAACAAACTCTCATAGGGAGACACAGCACAACACAGCAACCCATCTCCCTTACTAAAGGCTCAACAAGTAGGTATTGTTTTAAATCTTGTTACTCTTGAACATTAGCCCTACCTAATGGGTTCGATAGTGGGAGCTACAGTTACAACCTTAAGCCCATGCGATACTCGTCCACTTCAG
>JAOBRC010621452.1:0-10836 GCA_027575255.1 Scolionema suvaense
CTAATCCCCTCCAACAGGGAATGGCTTGATCAAGCGCTGCACTTCACAACCTAAGATGCAGGGCTCAATAATAAAAAAGAAGTTGAATAACTGCAGCACCTAATTGAGGGCAGTGCTTACTCAAGGACGGTGCTTAATCGAGGATTTACGATTGCCCAAAAGTTAAAATTAGCCTTGCAGCTATCCGTGTGCTGCTTGTCTGAAGATTCTGATGGTTATTTTGCCTCACTCTGGCTGAAGCGGGTACAGATACAGGAATTTTTATGTTGCTTTGCATGGAGAGGAGACAGTGTTAAACCTGGGCAATCACCATGTTGTTTTACACATAAAGGGGTCTGTTGTCTTGATCCCACCACAGCATGGGAAACAGGCAAAAGGCCAGCTGAATGTGAAGCGTGTGATATTGAGCTTAAGAGACTCATATAGGTTAAAGTGGAAATTTGTCATAGTCATTTACCTAGTTAATCTGATGCATTTGTGATTTTGTTACATCACTCACATGGAAAAATAATCTGTGAAAAATTGAGCTTCACAGGCCCCCAAACAGCTTATCGGAAGTGCTTGGATAAAATGCTGTCCCTTCAGGAGGATTGGTAATAGTCATATGACATCTACTCCTGTACAGGTTCCTACAGGACCTGGAAAACCTGGAAGAAGGTGTAGTTTTTACAAAAGTTGGGGAAAACCTGTAAAAGTCAGGGAATTTCGGGTTAAAATCATTATGGTCAGGGTAAAGTCAGGAAAATTTTCATAGATAGCGTGACTTAAATTCTACTAACCTAGGCCTATATAATTCAAACTAACAACATTGCTTTATTCTTTTCTTGAAATTACCCTGTTAGGCCATGATAAGTTGATCATCTGATATGCGTAGATGAGTGAAATAGTAAGGCGGGAAACTTTTTAAGCACTTGAGAAACAGACCTGCAGGTGGCGTTTCATGACTAATTCTAGAAAATCTTAGCACCACTTTGAAGTCACAATAGCAGTATTTTAGTACTAAAATGCCATATATACCATGTCAGTTTTTCAGCTATGAAACATGGTTTGGTGAAGACATGCGTGAACTAATGGGTATGATAAAATATTGGACAATCTGATATATAGAAGTAACTGATCAATCTGCCAACATTTGCATACCTCGCGTCATAAATATTTATGAACAGAAATTTCGTTTTAAGCGTTTGGTTGGAGTTTCACTCTGAAGTGGGGACGAGGTGACAAATAAAATGGAATACTGCGGATAAAGCTCTGTAAAAAAGCACCTATGTGACATAATTTTTTGGATGCAGGTGCGTACACATATCAGATTATCATCTTAATGTTGGCTAAGTGTATAACGCCATTAGTGAGGTAGCTCAATAGAGTAGTCAAGTAATGTTTCCTGGGAACTCATCCAATGCCAAACAAGTTCCTGTGAAGGTGTTCTTTTTGCCACGGTTTTAATTTTCTCCCTGCGCAAAAGGATATGGATATGTGAATACTTCACCATGTAGGTATTGTCCTATTTTTCATAGTTAAGTTGTACTTTCCTCTGAATGCGTTGTTTATCCAGTTTCTTAAACTAGGAATAGTTGGCACTAAATGCTATGCTGGTGTTTGCAATTCAGGCAAGAAAGTGATCTCATCTATACACCAATACATCATATATGGCAACACTCTTGAGCACGTGGGATATTTTTCTGATTTGAATCCACATGGCATTTATGACGAACGTTCATCGTAGCTATGTAACAACTAATTGGTTATTCAGTAGGACCGTGTGAGTACTTGACCACCGCCGAGCAAACCAACAAATTTTGTCCTACGTTGATTGGGCCACTACTACATGTTAGCAATTTTTTATGGGGAGTCAGGGTATGGCTTAGCTCTTATTTGCATGTGATTATCACATGCAATGCCCTCATAAATCAGTTGAAGTTATGCTCTTTTACACCTTTTTCTTCAAAATACTTATCTGTACATGCAAATTTGTGCCCTACTGCACTTAAATATTGCCGTTTCAGGACAAAACCCTCATGCTACCTAGCTACCCTGGAATGTGCACTGGGAGTGGAGACCACATACAGGGAAATTTTTTCCGCATTTTTGTGGGTGGTGCTTGAACAAATAATTTTTTTTTCATACTGACCAACTGTTCAATTCCTTTAAAGATTGGGTTACACAAACAAACTATTATGTGTGGCCTAAATATGGTTTGAATAAGGAAAATTGTCTTGATAACGAACAGAACTTGCTTGTAGTAGTAAAGGATATTAATCTTGGCTTTGTTTCTCATTTAAGATCTGCAATCCATGAAAGTGTTGATGAGGTTACACCCAAGGAAATTGCTATCCAATATTCATCGCATCTATCATGGGACAAATTGCTTCAAAGAAGCCCTCTTGAAAATTAAGTATTGTTGTATGAGCCTCAGCATCTGACCCTCATCAGATTGCTATCAAGCGTAGTTACTAAAACACGAACCCACCCGAACCGAGCCGAACCCAACCGAACCCAACCCAACCCAGCCGTTGATTGGTCAATTAAGTGACCAATGAGCATAGAGAATCATTATTCCACAAATCAGCTTGTCTCATAATTTCCTTTCTGTAGATACTGTTGTGTGCCAACGACCAACCCCGGGGTCAACATTGTAAGGGTGTTGTTCACAGGTGCTGCAGCGCCTGTCTGCCGCAACACATTGAGTATAAACAGGCTGTCTGTTTCGTAATTGAAATAGATCTATTCGTCAATGAACGTCAAGATTTGAATGACCTGATTCGCGAAACGTTTTCTTTGCTGTTGAAGAGCGTGGAGTGTTCAAGATGTTGGGAAGTGCTCACGTAATAAATGCAAGTTTTTTTAACATGGATCTTTTTGTGAATGTTCTAGCTTCTCTCCTTGAAAGTAGGGGAGGAGCAACAAATTCTCTTGACTTGATTTCAGTTGTCAGTAAAAAGCGCAGATGCCTGTTTAAGTTAGCTAAGATAAAAAAAATGTGTAGTAACTTTTCGTGATCATATGCCGCAAAGAAAATTTCAGATTATTACAGAAAATTTTTGATTTTTATTCTATCGATTCTCACGACTGAGGTATACACCACCTGCTCATGGGCCGCGGAGACGGGGGGCTCCCTGCACTTTTTTGGAAAGTAAAATTTTTTACTATTATGACTACTAAGGAATGTTACCAAACAGCATCCAAACTATGATCTGCCCCCCCCCCCCACGTTAAATTACGCTCTGCGGCCGATGCTGTTTCGCATTTCCTGCATCCAACCACGATGCGATTCAGCTTCATAGAACTACACGTTTTTTGTTTAAGTTAATAGCAATTTTTGTAGGAAGGCTTTGAAGCGCTTCAAACACATTGGAAAAAAATTAGTCCATAAGAGTAGGATTTGGTCCTACAGGTTTAACTCACTGGAATCCAACCCCCCCATACTCTGTAGGGTTAGATGCAGATGGCCTTGACGAAGTATCAACTGATCTTTTGCTACCAATCTTATTTGCTCATTTCTCGTGCTAATTCCGTTATGTTCTGTGGATTACCTTGACCTTATAACGCGGAAACTGTGTCACTACCTAGCAACCTATCGATGTGCCGCTGACCAGTTTGGGGAAAACATGTGGTAAATTTATAAGGGTTTGACCGGAGCTGCAAATAACTCAGAAATTTTTTTCATGATTACCCTCCTCGAAATTGCATGAAATTTTCCGAGACATTCAAGAGTACAGCAATGACTAAATTTTGCCTTGAACGGTGCTCTGATTTGCCGCCGAGGAACAGAAATTCGTAGCGCGACCACAGGCCGTAAAGCAAATCTTTCCCCGATTCACAATGGCCGCCATGCATAGTCAGTGGACTTTCCTACCCAAAGAATAACCACTCATCGATGGCCATAGTCTTAATGCAGCCACACCAAGGAAGTATCGTAGACATGCCTTTACGCCATCCATGAAGACGGCATAGCTGATCTTATCTGAATTCCTCTCCCAACTCACCAGGGTGGGACTGATTTCCGTAATGCACTACTGATTAACTGGTGATTAAATTAAGTGGGCAGAGGTGAATTTCATTCGCTATATTCTGCCATGTGCTTCAGGGGGTATAGTCAGATCCTTTCGGCTGGGTTCGGGTAGGTTCGGCTTGGTTCGGCTGGGTTCGGCTGGGTTTGTGTTTTAGTAACTACGGCTATCAAGAGCCTTCGCTTATTAGATTGGAAAGTGAAACAACTCTTGAAGCATTTGATAAAGCTCAAAATTTGACGGCAGCATCAGGTTATGATTAGGTGATTGATGATTTTTCAGCCGTCAAAAGGCAAGAGGTTGTATTTGGAGTATTGATTTTCTTGAATTTGAACTTGAATTTGATTTTCTTGAATTGATTTTCGTGAGTTTGAACTTTGAATTTAAAACTTGAATTCCTGCAACAAGACTTCACAACTTTTGTTTTAATGACAGTGGGTACCAGGGTGCCCGCCATGCTACACCACTGGAGTTATGTCCAAGCAACTGTCCAATGAGGCGTTAGTCTAGCCTTAACCTCTTCCCTCTGCTTTTTGCAATTTGTTCCAGATTAGACGAGAGAAGGTCAAAGCGGGGAAATATGAAAGTCCGGTATAAATGTAGAGCATGAATGGAAACTGTTGAGAGTCTGGACTTGTGAGATCTTAGTATAAGGAACAGTTAACTGCAGGCTAAAGTTTCCGAAGCAACAATAGTATTCATAGATCATGGCATATAACCTCACACGAAAGAAGTTCTTTGGAAACTGCTTCTTTCATGCAAATCAGCCTGTTTACGTTTTTAAGCTAAATTAGTGTCTATGACAAAGAAATAGGAAGAGAATGATGCCTAGAATGCAGAAATTATTTTAGTTCAGCAAAAATAGGACAAGAAGACCTGTACTCCTCTTGATCATGGCTTCGTACAGTAAGTGTCATAAAAAAATCTGAAGGAGTCAAGTCTTTATGGTATCTCTGGAAATGTGTTGAAGGGGAAATGTGAAGAACAGAGAGGACAAAAAAGACCTGTGAAGAGAATTGGAAGGGCTATGGGCAAAGAGGGGAATTAGAATGTGACTATCCAACTAGAAAGTTTCATTTGGCTGCCTCTTTTTGGATCATGCATTTGATTATTGACACGTTCCTTGTTTTTAGTTGCATTTTTTTGTGCAGTTGAGGTTTTGGTATAAAATCACTGCAAGACAACAAATTGTGGAATTGTAGATTTGTTCTCTGCTCATCGCTTCACTATCACTCAGTGCTAGGTTTTGCTGAGCCCCTACCCGTCTTAACCTTAAGGGATTTGGCAGACGGTGGGATTTGAACCCTCGATCTTGTGTGCACACGGCGACTGCGCTACCACTGAGCCATTCCAGAGCCCTAAAGATTAGGGCGGATATTGGCTGGTCATTCCTCTGAGTGTAGCTACTCTGTGGTAGCCATGGGTTCCATAGTTAGGTGCTCTATTTACAATGTATGTTGCTGTTAAAGGAAACTGATTTATCAAATTTAGTATTTTCGGCTCATATACATTTGATTATGCATGGTCGGTCCGAAGTTACGATTTCGAGGGGGGTCAGGGAATGTTTAGCTCTTAAGGGGTGGTGCCGACCAGAGGGGGGTCAAGGAAAATTGAACTTCAAGGAAAAAGGGGTGATATGAATTTTAGAGAGGGGTATGACCTTGATAGAAGCTCTAGAATAAATGTCACAACTTTTGGCAAGGGTGAAAAACTGAACATAAAATGCTCCTGAAATTCATAGGACTTGATGAATGACGAAGTCTTCAGTTTCTACAGCATTTTCATGCTGCTATCAGTGGGTTGAGGGACACACATGTTGCAGGTGATAAAACGTCTCAGGGACGACTTTTCTTCAAAGTGATGCAAAATTGACGAAATCTCAAAAAGTGTACCTCACCAAACTTGACGCTGAAGCACTTCTAGAAACTCCCAAAGCCCCATTTTTAGTGTATTGTACTCCTAAAAGATTGTGGTAAAGCACAGTATATATTTCATGGTCTATCGGTAGTTAACAGGTACCTCTGGGTGGAATTCGCGCCCGGTAGTAAACCAGCAAAAAAGCCCGGTATAAATAGGGTTAAGCCTTCCACATGTAAAATGGCATTTAAGAAGCATATTTGTTCATTGCAAAAGATTTAGATTACGCTTTGCTCTGTGCGATCTTCGTTTTCGATCAATACATGACCTTTTGCAGAGAAAAAAAATCTGGAGAAGCATGACCAAATTTTCCTGGTCAGGGAAAAATGGGTCTATTTTTACCTGTAAGGCAGGGGAAAAAGGTATTATTTTCGTAAAAGTTAGGGAAAACAATTGAGCAAAACCTGAGGAACCCTGCTGTAGTCCTGGTTTGTTATAGCTTGACCACCAAGCTTGTGTTCCCTGATGATCGGCAACTCATGTTCAATGCTTGAAAGTTCTTCTCCCTAGCGCTTGGTGGCAGTAGTGCTTGCATATTGAACATTGGATCAGATCTTGTCAGCCAATCACGTAACATAGGAGATGTGCACATGTGCAGAGCTGTGCCACTGTAGTAAATAACCAATGTCATCTTTTGACAAGTCATTTTGTAGACAGTGGATATGTGTGGGGTGGAAAGATTGGACACCCTTTGTTACTGCATCAAGCATTGAGCCTTTTGATTTTTTGGAAGATGTTCAGCTGTGTATTCTAGTAGAATTGAGTTTTGGGTTGATCAGGACTTGGAATGGCTCCATGATACGGCTGAAGCAAGGCTCTCGTTCTGAGTTTTCGCAGGCATGCTGACAAACCACACCTCAAAGGATTTGGATGTGCGATTTCTGAACAGTGAAAACCCAAACTTACAGTTTACTTTTACACATGAAAAAGAGAACCCAAACAAAGGCTGAGAGGTACTGCAACTGAACTTCTTCACCAGCAAACTTTTCGGCGAAAGAGCAGTTGATATGAATGCTGACACTAAGTTAACATTGAGGCATGCTATTGGGCAAGTCAGGCGTGCAATAGCAGGGCCATATCCAGCATTTATTAGGCGAGACTGGCTTTCATTTCTTGTCAGTGAAAAATTGAGCCAGCATAGCTGGCGAGCTATAGCCGGTAGTGTTTGCAAGTACAAAAAAGTGCTGGACAACTGACCTAATTGACATTATGCCTACCCTTATTCTCAGCCAGCCCAGACCAAAGGAAATTCGGAAGGTGATTTTCAAGTCAAACTGAGTTTGATTTAAAACCACAGATTCTGCAATAAATTGCACTGGTGTGAATTTAATTGCACTATTGTATGACATGCTGAAAAACGGCCCTGCAACTAATAAGGGCAAAAAATCATGCCAGAGTAGGTTAATTGAGTTTAGGCCCAAGGACCAGTATACCGGTTTTAGAAGTGCCCTGGGTATGGCCCTGAATGATCACTCGTCTCCAAAAATCGAGACATATGCCGAGGCGTGTGGTTGCAAAATTGCATGCGTCTTCTTGACAGGCCTGCTGATGGCATAGGCCCAGGATACTGATCCAACTCGCTCCAGTGATGTCTGCGTGAGTCGGAAAGTCTCTGATTGCTATTTACATTGACTCAGAAGGCATAATACCAGCGGAGGTGATAGCAAGGCCAGTGAAGTTCACATTTTCTTGGCAGAAATGAAATGTGGAAGGGTTAGCAGTAGTACCATTATTGTCTCAACAATACCACTGTTGCCTATTAGAGTTAAAGGGATTGAGTCAGGGTAAATGAAGATGGCGTTCACAATCTTAACTTAGTTACGGGAAGTCAAGATGATATCATCGTAACATCTTGTGTATATATCACAGACTGCAGAGAAACCTTGTGGCATCCTGCAGTATATGAGCCTCATAAATGTGGTTAATTTCTAGCTCTTAAGGTTTGGTCGAATGTGCAGAGGGGTCCAATCCCACCTTTTTATCTATCCCCTGTGTTGCCTATCTGCACCCTTTCCACTGAAAATTTTTCATCCCCTTTCTGTAATTTTTTGGAAAGTCTATCCCCCCCATTTTTAAGCAGGGGGTTGTATTACGCTAGCATGTTAGCAATCTACTGCATCAGTGACCGTCTTATAGATAGATTTGGGTACTTGTGAGGCCAGTTGGAATATAGTGACTGGCAGTGGTGAGTACACCGCAGCTCATAAATTTACGAGTTGTTGGTAAGATGACGGTATGGCTTGGTGTTCCATCTTTTTTCGTGATGATGACCATGGGAAAGTCATGCTGATGTCTACGAATTTAATCATGCCTCATTGAACATCCGAGGCAATGGAAGTATGATTGTTTCACCAATAGTGTAGATAGTCTTGATACAGGGTACAAGGAGATCTAATTTGTCGCATTTAGTTGTAGGTATTTTATGTCAACGAGCCAGATTCTGGCACCACTGTCTGGGGATATCATTGCTTCTGTGTAGGTATTTTTGGATAGGCTAGGAATTTGGGCTTGATTGCAGCGGGAAGCTTACTTGTGCACGCTGATTTAGGGATGCACTGATCTGTTGCAGGGTTTTATCTGAGGTGTGCAATTGAGTTCACATATTGGATGCATAAGTAATCTTTGTGTCAAAAACCCCTGCAAAATGGTTCAGTATGCCACAATTTTTATAGTCGTTGCCCTATGTAGAGCATTTGTGATTGCGGTTGTGGTTTTGATGTTGATTATTACCACATCATTTGGATAAGTTAGTATGTGGCATAGGTGTATTGGATGGTCAATCAGAGCCGTATCCAGCATTTATTTGGAGAGACCGTTTTTCTTTTTTCATCAGTGACAAATTGAGCCAGCGTTTGTTTTGCAGATACTGCGACACTGGATGACTGACCTAATGGCCTTTTACACCTACCCTTGTTCTCGGCCATCCCGGACAAAAGGAGTTGCAGCGGGTGTTTTCAAATCAAACCGACTTTGATTTACAATCCCTGATGCTGCAATCAATTCCACTGGCCTGCATTTCTGCAATACTGTGTTACATGCTGGCAACTGCCTTGCAATCAATTGCATTAGTGGCACCTCTGCTTTTGTTTACAAAAAATCACGTCAAGTTTGAGCATAGTGGGTTAATAGAGTTCAAGGGCAAAGACCGGTAAAGCAGTCGTAAAAGTGCCCTGGGTACGGCCCTGTCAATTCTTTGGACGTGATTTTCTGTCTATATGCAAACAAAGCATAAGCATGGTCTGAAAAATCTTTCATCGATGAGTGCTTTTCTACGTCAGTTTGGTCTCTCTGATAGCAGATTCGATTGATTTGTCGTGGTTGATGACTTTGTAGATGCTGACTAGCTGATCGGCTGTCGTGAGAATATCAGTTCGAATTGTGTTGCTTTTGTGTCCTTGAATGTGATGGTATCTAATGCTGATAGAGCTGAGATCAGATTTGCAGTTCGGTCATGCGAATTTGCAGTCAGGGGCAGCAGTTTTTAATCAAACCACGAATTCTTGGATGGCCTCAGAATTCATTTTGTGATGGTGATGAATGTTTTGCGCTGGATTTGGAGTGTTTGATCTCAGCAGATTCAATAACTTGGAGGGATTCTTCTTCTTTGAGTGTAAGAAATATGGGTTCTGCATTGATGATCAAGCCTTTCCAAATTGTGCAAATGAAAGGATTGTTCGCACAAGGTTTCTGCAAGTGCTGACCAGCACGAACGAAAAGCTGTTCTCATGGCTGTTGTGGAAGGGAAATAGTGGTTCACTAACACTAAGTGTGAGGGGTGCTTCCCCTCTCTGGCCTCCTGTCTCTGAAATCCATGAAATCAAACTTTACATGGCAATGATTGAAGTCACTTATTCTCTCTGTATCCCTTGTTATCTGGAAGTTACTAGTCATTTAATAGTAGGCTTCAGACTGTAGGAAAACTTGTTTGAGCCTGAAATTTCCGTTCACTTCGGGCGAACAAAATTACATTCCTGCAGTGAAAAGTTTGAAGGCTTGATGATGCCTGTTCGGACTGAACCCTCGCAGGTACTGTACAAGTGAGTGGTGTGGTCTTTGGTTGGGATATACGTGATTGTGACATGTACAGTCCAGTTGATCTTAAACTTCCGAAACTGAGAAGGAGTCATGTCAGGTGAAGCTACAGGAAGCTTGGCAAATACAAACACAGAGGGTTATTTATATGAAGCAGGTATGATCATCAGAGGAGCAGCCAGAAGTTTGGGAACTAAGTGGCTGGTGAGAGGTATGAGAGTGTTGATGTGCCTGGAGAAGGATGGCCTGTTGGTCTTCAAGAGCAATAGTTTCCTGGGAAGAGATTATCGTCTTGTCCAGGTCTGGAAGGTTGTGACCAGTGAGTCTGTTTTGAACAAATAGAGCAGCGCATTTAGATGCAACATCATGAGTAATCCGCCAGATTCTAACAGAGCAGTCCATTGTATGAAGCGTCAGCTCACAGCACCATGTTGAAGTCATATCAATACTTTTGAATTGAAATATCCTGAGAACATCAAGATACATGATCAATCTATTACGCGAATCAGCTACAAGTAGTTTGTTTTTAGAGCTAAAAGGAGAACATAATGTAGTCAGGGCATAAACACAGTAACAGCAAGAGTTGGTAAGAGTCAATGCAAGAGTCAGTATTCCACCCATATGAAGGGGGCAAAATTATATCTGTTGCTATTTTGCAGTCTATTAAGTTTTCGGCTGAATCTGAACAAGGTGCATATATGTGCGTATGGTCTGCCATACCATAGTGGTGTATATGCCAAGTATATTTGTTTATATTTCTATTTGACAATCACAAGTAAAAAAGTAATCCTAAGATTGAAGCTGTTGTGCATTATTCTGTGCTGTAAATGAAGAAGTTACGGTTCAAAATTCTTCACTGATTCTCTCTTTTAGTTGA
>JAOBRC010621563.1:0-10836 GCA_027575255.1 Scolionema suvaense
CCAAAACAGAAGAAAACCAGCTGCGCACTTTTTCGCGGCATTTGAGCGTGCACACTTTTTAGAAGCTTTTACTATACTGAGATTGTTTTGAAGATGGGTTAGATGGAGGAAAGACCGAGGATGCTTATCTAAAAAAGCCCTTTGAATAGTTTATGAGAGTATTATGGATCACGATTGTTAAGAAGGTGCAGGGGATTAAAGAAGGTTTGTTGAAAATTGCAAATTGAACGATTTGGCCGTACGCAAATGCGTACCCTATTACCCCGCATATAGACACGGCGCCTATAACCAGGGCATTTAGAAAAGTGGATATTTTTACTTCGGAAAAACGGCAAGTAAAAGCACATGCGCCTTTATTCATCGGCCTATTTTGAAGAGTTTATAGGTGATCAGCAAGACGTGGGAAGAGTATGAAAAACTGCATACGTAGGTACAGATCAACTAGCCTTTTCGTCTATAGACCTATACATCTACAATAACATTTTCTTTGACGCTCTCAGAAACAGTCTGTACCATGCACTTACATGATAAAGGGATACAAATCTATGACAGAGAAAGTGCAAATGCTTGTGGACGACTACTTATAGAGAGCGAAATGACGGCAGTGAGTGCTATTGTAGTTTTCTGTTTGTGTTTTGCTGGGGACTTAACGCAACAAGACTGTGATGAAGTCTATTTGCGTACAGCCCATATTGCGTCAATAAGACCTGAAACTCAGGGCTATTTCGACGATTTGCCTTTAAGTGGGGTGCGCCTATATGCGGGGTAATAGGGTACAGTCAGCCAGTTTACCTTGTACGAGGGCTAAAGGAGACTGTACATATGTACCCCGTACAGTAATTGTCGAAGCCTGTTCAGCCCACAAACACCATTAAGTTTAACTAGGAAATGTCTCTTATTCTTGGAAGAAGCCCTCAAACTTTTCTGCAGGCTCTGTGTAACCAGATTTATCTCTGATTGTTGTGAGAAGGTCCAGATAGGCCATGCAAACTTTGTCTTTCATTATGCATAAAACAATGAGAAATAAGATGTGACAAATGTATTATCACGCGAAAAATCGGAGATTCAATGACAATTTTATTCCAATAATTTCAATTGAAGCATAAGTGGACCAGAGGACATTTCAACCTCATTTTACCCCTAAAACGGGAGACTCGTCTTCACTGTAGTGAAAGGTAGCCTTTTTAGCACTGTGGTTGCTTAGCACCAGCTTAGCATCACAGTTGGTGTATGTCTTGGTGTCTAACAAACTTGCATCGCTGAACATCAAGCATAAACACGTGCATGCGCATGCGTAGTGGTTTGTGTGCTATGCAATCCACACACTTAGATTTTGGGTTCTTCTTGTTTCACACCAATCAATTGTGTATTTGCCGGCACTTGAGAAATGTGTTAAAATTGTTAATTTTGCATTCTTAAGGATGCTGGAAGGGTTTATTCTGTCAGAAAATCATAATTTGCAAATTTTACATATATATGATGTAAACAAAATCACGCACTAACAAATAGAGCAAGTTCCATTCCAAAAGATCATGCCGTTCAGTCGCAATTCCCTTTCAAAGATCGGCCATTGTGCGTCCTAGTGCTTTCAAACAATGCCGTGGCCAAGCTGTGATCACATTCTGAATCAGAGGTGATGACACTCTCATATGATCATTACCACAAAACAATTACGCAGGAAGTTTGCGATTGCTCTTTTTGTTGTGCGAAACAATTGTGCTTATCTGAATAGGACGCTCAGAGCGGATTATCTCAGAACAACCAACTGACGAAGTTTCGTGATACATGCCTACACTGGAGATGAATGTTAAGTATTACATTTGCCTTAAATTGAAGGAGGAATAATTGATCTGCTAAACGTGTGTCAAAATTCTAAGTTTGTTTCTGGTTCGGATGCTACGCTCCATTACATCTTGGCCAATGCAAGTGAAAAGCTATGATCATAATGTATCACATTTTCTTGCCTTTAATTATGCATGATGTCACAAACTTTGTACCTAAAATACTCAATATTGAATTGCTTTAGAGTATTTTTTCTTTCATTTTATCATAAAGCTGGATAATATGTCAAAGATCTGTTACCCTTCCTTTAACGGCCTTCAAAGATTACACAATACATTATTTCATTGTGGCATACAATATCCTGGCAGCTAGGCGAGCACGAGCATGGATACATGGCATACAACACAGTTTATCAATTAGTATCCAGGCCTGGTATTCATGTTAGGCATACAGGGGAATCCTAAAAAATAGCTTCATGCGGAACTACATCTCGCATATTGTCTCCTCTTACAGTTTGGTCCTTTCTGCTTGCATGGTTGAATAATGTGAATTTGGAGGAAATTTATTTCGAAAATTCGTCGGTCACGATAACCAACAGAAGGGCGTCTATTGTTGGCCATCGATCGAAATCTATCGGTCTTTGACCAATGACCAACGGCTATTTGAAGGCCTGGTCCCATGTATACTAAATCTGATGAAATAAAAATCATTTGCTGGGAATCAAGCGTCTGGAAATTAAAGTCAAAATAGGGAAATTTGTTATCAAATGAAGTCACGTGACACAGAAGAGCAAAGGAAATTTAAAATTTAAATTTCTTTTACTGACTAGACGAAACAATCTCTAGACTTTCGCATTAGTCACAGAAAACTGTTGGAAACATTAGTGCTTTAGCTATTTTGAGCAATTTAAGACAGGCGTTCCAAAACCCGTCCAGTATCCTTAGAAAATAGTGCGTTAGAGAGCTTTTTAAGTGCATGAACAAGATAATAAACTGATTTAGTTGGTTAGTTATCGGGGCTGAATAGCATTGCCCGCTGTCTCTTATCACACGGCTCCTGCTGCTATTGGAGATATACTATTGCTTTTACGCATAAAACTGTCAGTTAGGCATCTCAAACTGAGATGACACTCGTCAGAAAGGCCATCTGGGAGTGTCAACTGTTCATATGATCTGATCAAACAATACTGGCAATGCCATGGAATACCTTAAAACGCCCAATCAGACCTCGACGCATTTGAAGAAATGGGGTCTATAAAATGTGGCTTATAAATTTAATGTAATGGCTTAGAATGCCTTCCAAAAAGCCCGTACTGGACACAACACAACAACGATGGACCCATACAAATAAGTTGTTTTTCAATGTATGAATATAGGACTTTCGGTCGATTTCATGTTCTGTTTCAAAACGTCTTAATTTATGACTTTTTTGGGAGGAAGGGGTGCAGCTTAATTTATGACAACAAAAAGGCGTTTTTTTGAAAGAGTAGGCTTAATAAAATGCGGCTTAATTTAATGCGGCTTGTTTTGGTCTCGGTCTAATTTAGCGTTTTAAAGTATATCTATTGTTTGAATGAGATGCTTGATTACAGGATCTATTGATCATGATTGTAAAATGTTGTTGAAGAATGCCATATCAAGCTAATTGAGTGGTGTAGACATCATACTATGCAAGGGATGAACGAGATGAAACACATAAACAATTGGATTAGGTAAAAACATTGATAAACTGCCTGGTGCGATAGTTTTTAATTTGGTGAAAGTAAAATGAAATGATGCGGCAAAAAGCTAGTAAATAGCAATCAAGTGGCGACCAAAATAAGATGTGGTCGCTGATGTGTAACGTAAAAAAACAGGCTGAGAAGGTGTTGGAAAGTAGATGAACCAAAGTGGAATTGGCCATATGATTTTCTTGTTTTTTCCTTCATCAGCCTTCTCGTGGGAGCACCTTTAGCAGATGGCACTGGTACGAAAAGTGGTGCTGTCTACAAATGCAAAGCTGATACTTCTAATGATTGTTCACTTGTAAATCAAGTTGACTCATATGGTAAGACATCGACAGTGTTTACTTGGCTGATTTCTGTGTAGATGTGTTTTACATGTTTCCTGGATTGTTTTTCTGTTTTTGATGGGTTTTTTATTGTCTTAGGAGTTAAAGTAAAGGCTAGCTTTCTGCTTTCGCTGGCTCAATTCCTAGGATAGCTGGCGTAACCCTTACAGTCCCTGTCGGGTCAAAAACACCCCCTATTTTTTCCCTGTTACTGGCACAGCATGCCGTGACCTTGAAAGCATTTCACTGCTAAATGGTTTAGTGTCTGTGCGTAATGAAGCCTGGAAATTGACAATACTCCTGATTGGTCAGTGAAAACTGCATGTCTATGCCTCAGTGATCCAGCTTAACACTAGCCCAATTTTGAGTGGGTCTAGTGAAATTTCTTTACTGCCAGCCCGAACGGGCTACTGAAAAAAATTTGGAGATGCCATGAGACTCTGAAGGCATATAAAGTAGAAAACAAATCACAAGACACCAACTCAACATTAGAGTACATACTCATTACAATGTATGTTGTTGGAATCGTTTCAAGCCATTTCTATGCATATGGCCACACTAAATCAGGGGTTAAAATAAGGGAATTTAGAGCATCCAGACGTTTTACGATTAATGTGTATGTAGCTACTTTATATACTAGAGGTTTAGCTATCAATAAAGAATGACGTGACAGAAGTATCAAAGTGGAAACTATCAGGATGTTTAAGTGAAAATTTGCCCCATCAACGTCCGGATGTTTTGACTTCTGCTGGACCTTATTTTGAGCCCTGCTAAATGACTAACATCGTGCAGTCGTTCTTCTGTTATAGTTTGCTGATGATTTTCCGATAAAATGTGTTGGGTTACACATTTGGTGTAACTTACCACCTTCATAACCGATAGGGGATACAAAAATTATTGCTGTGAGAAGAATACTTGCAGTACAGACTTACAGGCCTTTCATTTTGAGGCGTGCGATCGCACGCGCACGCCTGGTCACACGCCTCCCTTCGCCGAGTTGTGCTACAAGTCGCACGCCTCAATAGCTGTTTCGCACACCATGTTTTTGTTATTTGCTAAAATTGACTTGTGTGCTCTGATAAGATCAATAAAGACTCGAATGAACTGATAATGGCAAGTGAAATGCGATCACCTGTGCTGTAAGTGTGTTCTTTGTTTTCGATCTGACGAGACATTAATTGTTTATTTATTCACTGGACCTTCAACACGTTTCCGTCAACAGTTTTGGAGATTAGTCCAGCGTGCAAGTGCATTCATTCGGTCGTGTTTCGTATTGCTGTGATGGAGGTTTTAGTGAAGGGACTTGCTTAATTAAAATTATGATAATTAATACCCATGATCCTAAGTACTCAAAGGAGATCAACTTCATACCCAGTTCTCTTTCAACTTCGTGGTCCGACATGGTCAGTCCTCGCATTAGCCGAAAAAAGTGTATATAGTAAAATCGCAAGATTTCTTCAACATCTTCATCAACTTAGCCAGAAAAGCTAAGTACACTTTCTTCTCTGTAGATCTCTCATTTGAGAGGCATATTGCTTGAATAAAGCCCTATTGGATACTTATAATCGCACATACTTAATTTCACAGCTATAGGTTTGTCTGACAACTCATCGTTTGATGCATCGCATCCCATTCAACCATCTGGCATTGATTGCACGCCAGAAATACAGCTTTTACTGCAAAATTCTTCGAAGCAAGATGATAAAATGGATCTTATTATTGGGTCTGATATGGCCAATGTGGTAGCGGCACTGCGATCCCTAACGGATGCACTCCATACGTCCGCGCTACCTATGGTAGGCAGACAGGCACAAGGTCCACTTGTCTCGTCAGAGGTTGTGACCTTAGAGGCTCAAGGCCCACAGGTCTCGTCAGAGGCTGAATTTATTCGTGAACTTCATTTCCTCAGACATTTATGAGGCAAAGGTGGCATTCTAGCCTCGGAAAACGGCAAGTATATATATAGAGAGTCATTGATACGGCTGGGAAAATAGAAGAGTCTTTATTTCGTTTCAATATGAGAAAATCTAGCACAGAAATACACACAAAATATGGAACTCACGGAAGGCGTGCTAACATTCGCACGTGCCCATTTTTTCTCACGGAATGGCCTGGACTTAAAATTTGGTCTTGGTGTTGTCTATATCATTGTGGTGCGCTAAGATTGTAAATGTCCTGTGTGACCTGTCATTATCATTGTGATTCATTGAAGTGAAAAATGCACATTTTTAGGGTTAAAAAATCAGCTCTTTTTGATCGCATGACAAAAAGATGATATCATCAGACCAAAAACTAGGAGCCATATTAAAGCTTAGTCATCAAGTAAAGAAATGGCCAGAGTTTCATTTGAATTGCTTTTATATGTAGTTTTTGCCGTATGATCATTTAAGATAGAGTGGTTGAAGACAGCAAATTTCCCCCAGGAAAAATCAGGGTAAAGCCCGGCACTGAAAGGGTTAAAGACTATAAAAATGTAGCAATTAATTAGTGGCTTCATTTGTGCAATAGAGGCAGGTCTGCAACAAGGCAATCGAAAGCTGTTTTTAACTACAAATCATATTCTTTGAAACTGCCAAATCTCTTATTTTGACCCTTGCTGTCCATGCAGTCAGGTATGTAAATAATGCTCCCCAGGGTTTTTTCTTGCCGCTTTTGCTTAGGGCCGGTTTTTACAAAAACTATTGAGTTTTGAAAACTCAATTTTTAAAATTTGGCATATTTTTGTTGGATATAGAAGAATGTAGACAGCATTTTGTACAACTAATGCAAATATATTTGATGGAATTGGCCATTTGGTCTTCAGGAAGTATATTTCAAGCATGCATACACTTCACATTGAAATGTCTTTATCCAGTCATGTTGTAGTTCCAGGTGAAAAGGCTTAAACTGGTGAATGTAGACTGGAAATTGCTTGGTTAGAAAATTGAGTTTTTAGCAAATTGAGTTTCTTACATCCTGTTACCGGACCTAGGAAAGTGGCTAGAACAAACCCTGCTCCCAAGTGCCTGACAAAAATGTCAGGTGGAGAATGGATTATGCCAGACATTTGTTAGGCATTTTAAGAGGTTATTTTGATGTTTTCAGGGATCAAATATGCTTGCTGAATATTAAAAGTACTTCTCAGAACTTTAGTAAGGGAGTGTTTCTAAAACTTGCTCTGTTTAAGTTTTGTTGCCAACAGTCTCTTTTCTTCATGTACAAAATCTATTAGTTCAGAAATTCTAAATTTATAGCAGACATCGGAAGAGAGTGAGAGTTTAGCATGGCAGACAATTTTGTCAGGCATGAAGGGCGTTATGCCGGAAATTTGAGCAATTTCCCAAAGCCATACCAGACAAATGCCCTATGTCCGGCACTATTTACGGTCCTGTGCAGTTATGCAATCTTGCATTACCTTTATTTGGGACAAACATTACGGACCCACCATTCACTGCACTGTTTTCTTTTGTACTCAGCCATGAAACTTCTGTAGGCCATACTGAGCATTGATTTTAAGGCTTGCAAATGGCTCCTCATCTTCAGGTTTCAAGAGTTGGTGAATCTCTTTGTTCCGGATGAATTTTTGGTCTGAGTTTGAACTATATTCTGTTTGCCTATGTAAAGTGCTTCCTAGATACTGGCATTTTGTATCTTGTTCTCTGTAACAAGTGTATTTGGGTGAAACTACTTTTTTGATAAATGTTCAGTTGCTACATATTGATAGAATCACTAATACTCTTCATCAGCATGTCTCACTGACTGTTTTTGTTTCTTTTCTTTAGTTTTTCGTAAAGGCATCAAGGAAGGCCAATGGATGGGCTCTTCAGTTTACAGTGGTGGAAGAAGTGGATACATTATGGTTAGTTGCAAACTTCGGTGTTAAGTGCCCTAGTAATGAGGTAGCTGACATATCCGCTTATCAACGTCTAAGTTATTATTAATCTTTTTCATGTTGTCTGCGAAGGCAGGTAAATTGTGTATATTTGATTGCCTCAAGATACAATATCAGTGTCTTGGAAAAACGTCTGAAAAGACGGTATAGGACTTATTTATTAAAAGGGGGCAATGCGGTAAAAAGAATGGGGAGGGATTGAAGCATAATGTGTTAATCTGTGAATTGTCAAAGTCATAGATAAAAAAACTTTATTTTTTAAGTGTTTTCAAGAACATGCTTCTCAAATCACTTTTATGGCAGTTTAGCCTCACTCCAAACAGAATGAGACCCCTCTGCATGCAAGGGAAAATATGAACTTTTCAATGAGTTGGAAAACATCACAAAAAGGGGGTGAGGGGGGGTGGCGGTGCGAAGCTTTTAAAAAGTGTGATGAAACCCCTCTGCAAACAATGATAACCGCTCCATGCTTTTTTTTGGGAAATTTGGTATAAAATTAACAGAACATGTCGTGAACTATATGTGTAATCCAGGGAAACTTGCGTTTGGGTTGCAGGTTGCAGGTTGCAGTTTTGATCGTAAAATGTCCATGTTTTGTTGTTTTTCTGGCAAATTCAAGAGCGCTGCAGTTGTGATTTTTTTTGTCAGTCTTTGGGGCAACAATGTTTATTTTATCAAACATGTATCATTACTGAGAAACCCTTGCTCGGCAGTCGGGCTATGGCGTGGCCATTTTGTCTCAAAATATCCATTCTTAGAGTTTCTTGAAAATTCTTTGAGATATGTTTTTTTAATTTGTTTTTACCCATCTATTTTTGTAAATTTTGGTGTAAAAGGTTTCTTTGTAAAAGGTAAAAGGTATCTTGACATGATTGAACTGTTTTGGGAAGACTAGTTGGTGTTTTGTGGATAAAGAGCATAAATTACTTTTCTTTGATTTATACACAGATCCTTAATCAAGTTTGGGCCACTGGTAAAAAAGTGCTTGTTTCCGGTTGCTTGGTCGGTCGTAATTTTTATGTCAAAGAGCCGGCCGCAGGTTTTAATGCTACGCAACGTCAAGCTCTGTTTTAATTTTCAGAAATTTTTATAGAATGGCAAAGAAGCATCCTTTATCTTGAAGACTAGTGCACATTATTCACACTCAGGTTAAATCTCAAGTATACAATTATTAAGCCTAACTGCCTAAGCGAAATCTTCCATGATGATCGATCGTTCGCGACTCAAGCAGCCATTTTAGATCCATACCAAGAGTCAACACTGCTGCCACAGGTTCTTGCGAAAAATTATCACGGGGTGTAAAAGAATATGATGTGGCCGAGAATGTAATTTGTAACACCAGTAAAAGACACTTGCGGCATTTTCATCAACAGTCATCCTCACTTCCAAAAAGTTTGTGGAGCTTTGCTCATAGGCGACATAAAGTGCTGACGACTCTTTCATCATATTCATTAGAACTTTTTGTTCTCTCGAGAGGATTAAAAAGCTTTTTTGTGTGTGATAATGATCAAACGGCACCTCCTATTTACCTGTTCACATCAGCTGACTGTGGTTCACACTAATTTGCACTACTTTTGCAAAGCAAGCAGTTGTTCACTATGCTCTCCAAGAAAAGTGGAGAACTAATGTCTTTGTATATGATTTAGACAGGGATAATGTTTGAAACATATGTCTCCCGTTGCACCATCAAGACATTTTAAAAGAAAAATTTTTAGCACTATATTTGTCAAAGCACTCAGAAAAGGCAACAGCTAACAGTAACTAACAAAATCCAGCCACTGATGCTAACAAAAACAGTGCTATACAAATAAAACAGTAAAACCTTCGAAGAACTAGAATGACGGGGTCAGTGGGCAAGTTCATATGACCATAGCTGTGGTACGAGAAACATATGATGTAGATAAAAAGCAATTTGTTTGATAATTATTGAAATGTCTGTTTCTGAAAATAAATCGTGACTAAAAGAATTTTTGTGTTGCTAGCATTTTAGTTAACATTATTTTCTTCCATGAAAATTACGAACAGATACGCCATTCAACTTCAGCTGTTTTACATAAGTTCACAGCTACAAGGTGTTACCTTATGCCCCTGTGGAGTTGGTCAGCGGTTTAGTAAATCCAAAATGGTAGCACTTGCTTCGAGAAGGCGATCTTCAGTAATCAACATGGCCGATGAAAAGGCATGACAAGCAAGAAGCACAAAGTGAAGGGGTGTTGGGAGGCACAGAATTGTATTTTCTGTGCTTTGGTATTTTAGGCGGAGAGTTGAATGTCTGTAGACAGACGAGGTGAGGATGCATGGTGGATTGCGTTTCTTATTCTTCCTACTAAACCCCCAAACAACTAGCCACCTAACCTTGATTCTTTGTTGATATTCACAATTTTACTGACGAGAAAAAAAATCAAATGCCGTCAAGCTTGCAATCTCCAACGTTACAGTAAGTGGGTTCAGGGAGCCACCATTCATTGATTCCAGAAAAATGGTTTTATTCCTTATCGACAGGTCTGCAGCTGGAGCAAATACAAGTAGACCATGGAGGTGAAATTTACAAAAAAAAATTTTTCCGGCCGGCCGGTTTGGTTCCAAATCTTAGAACCGGGACACCGGAAACAAGAAATTTTTTTATAGCAGCCTTGGTGGGGTCAACTGTTACTTTGATTTCTTTGTCACAGTTTTATTGATCAGTCAAGAACATTCTGTTGATATTTTTAGGCCTGTGCCAGCAGATGGCAGGTGAAAGAGGATGAGGGTACATTCATGCCTGGAAAGTGCGACATTGTGAATGAATTTGATACTAAGGCATACAAGACATGGTCACCATGCATCAAATGTAAGTAATCTTGCATCAGGTTTTTGTAGCATGGATATAGCATTTGCATAGATACATATTTAACGTGAAGCGCAAATCTTTTAGACTTACTCCTTGATTTTCCTTATTCCTTATCTTGACGCAGCCTACCTAAATGATTTATACGCCTCATCATGAACAAGTAGAACAAACTATACAACAGCACAAGGGTAAACTTGTGTTCCTTTATCTTCGTTTCCAGGCTTCCAGAAATTGCGCGAACGAAACGATCGTTCGCGCCGCGTTCGCGCAAACATCCTTTTGCGCGAACGAAATATCGTTCGCG
>JAOBRC010621674.1:0-10834 GCA_027575255.1 Scolionema suvaense
CAAGAATTGAGTCGCGGACCGATTTTGTAGGCAAGTGAAGAACTGTATTACGTGATACATGTGATACACTCTGTATCTGCCCCTGAGTACTGGAGAGCTGAGTATGGCTTGGTATCAAAAAAGTAGTACCAACCATGTTCCGTGTAAACATGCTTTCGGCAACCTCTATTTGATGTAAAACCATTACTATCACAAGAATGCACAGGAAAAAAAAACATCCATTCTGTATAACTAAATTCAGCCTTCTTGGCTGATCAGAGAAGACTCTGATCCAATAGTAGCTACCCACATAGCCTTAGAATATAAGCGGACTTTCTCCATTTTTCACCCCAAAATCTTCCTCTTGACATCCTCCCTGTCAGATCAGGTTTTGGAGCACTTAAGGCATACATCATGCCGCGTAATGACTCGCCAACACTAATTGCCAATTAGCAGAACGGAACACGTCGCAATCTGTTCGGTCAAATATGCATTTCGGGAAATGCCTCTACCAGGGGACTGCCAAGGACTCATTTATATCCATCTAAAAGCATTGCATATGGGACCAAGGAGAGCCCTTCCTTCATGTCGAAAGGACCGACCCATTCCCACAGCGCATAGATTAACCTCAAGAATATAAGAATTTCAAAAGGCACAACAAGGACCTTAAAATCTGTTCCCCTTCAAATTTGTGCGTGGTACGAGAAACGCATCCCATGAGTAAATCCTTTTCGTATAAATAACGCCACACTAGTAGGTATGGATTTAGTTCCGAAGCTTTTCACGTTGCCGTAAGCTGTGCTGATACTTTGCCGAATTCTACAATCACGATGGCTCAGGTCCAGAAGGAATTAACCCTATCTATCTGACGCAGGCCTTTTTGAGCTCTAAAAACGGGGGGGGGGCTTTTTGCCCCCCCCCCCCCCCCGTCCTAATTTCTGTTCTAGAGTAGCTTTAAAGTTAAACTCAGTAGTAAGTTCCCTTAACCCCAAAAGACTTCTAAAAAGTTGGTAGAATTGTTTCTCGCCCCAGGCTTCTCGAAATATGACGTCATACGTAAGCACGTGTAAAATAGCTCATGTTTTGCTCGACTTCGCCCAAAAACCACATTTTTGCCCATGAAAGCAGAAAAATTGCTTCAAATTTGATGTTTTATTCAGTTGGTTTTACCGTTTTACATTGCATTTCAAGCATTAAAACAATATTCCCCTTAGGCTCTGCACAACGTATATTTCTTGCCTTGGCTACGTATGATTTAAACTGTTATTTATTAGAAGGGATATTTTTAGAAGCGTAATGCGTGAGGTGTATATATTTATGTCTATGGCTACTGGTTGCCTTTTATAGTCCAGTCACACAAGTTTTATATTTGTAACTTTTATTTCTTCTGGCATATAATTTGACAAGTGACTCATATTAAGTAAAGAGATACATACATGCGTGCCCCTTTAAATGTGTGTAGTATTAAAACTCATGACACAAATTGCTAGCACGAACAAAATTGGGATGGCTTCATACAATTCAATCAAACATGCCAACTTCAACCAAATGCGTGGCGCCAACTGATTCCATATCCAAAAGAATGTCTCCATCCAACTTGAACAATCACCTCACAAATCAAGACACAAATTCAACCATTCAGACTGAATCAAATCCTGGAGACCAATTTCTCCCAACTATTAATTTGAGTCACTCGCCAGATGATCAACGTGCAAAAGTAGAAAATTTACTAAGAATGCGAATCGTTTGCACATGACAAGAAGGAAATCGGACCTGTGCCAAGCTTACAAATGCATATAAATATGTCGGACGACATCCCCGTGCAGAACAACCACAATTCTATACCTAGAGCTTTGTATCAAGATTTAAAAAATCACATCGAAGAATAATAAAACAGAAATTTATTAGTCAATACAGCAAGTTCTGTAGTTATAGACAGAAAAAGAGACCTAGAACTGAGAATTTGCACTGATCATCGTACTGTCAATAAAAGACAATTGCGAATAGGTTTCTGCTACTTAAAATCCACGATGCAGTTGATAGTTTACCGCGAAGTTCTTTCTTTTTAGTGTTAGATCAATCAGCTGCATATCATCCACGGTATATCAGTCCAACTAGTAATAAGGAGCCTCCCTGAAGCTATTTGACCTATGTTGCGCGAGGAGGGTTGTGAACCAAACTTACTTAGACACATTTTGGCCAAATTGTCCTTTACGATCTGTCCAACACTTCTTACCACTGCTTGGAGAAAATTGCAGATTTTTTGATGGTTAATTACAACCGGAAAAAATGTATACTTCAGGAAATGCTCAGCTAGCTGATCTCAAAAATCTCAAAAACTGACAACCAGTCAGCGAAAAAAAGAACCAATAACAAACGTGCCGAGGTTAGGTACGACGAAAATTAGGTCAGACGAAAGGTTTTCGAAATCTCGTTACCATTAGCTATGTACGTGCCAAACTTTAGCTGTTGATTTTAGGGCGTTGAGTGAGTCCCCCCTCTCCCAGTTCCCTTGCAGCCAACGTACATAAAAATGCCCATGCACAATAGGGTTGGTACTTATGATGTTCTCTGACAACAAACGCTCATTTTTAGGGGATGACAATTTCTTCGATGCAAAAGGTTATATTACAAAATAAACGTGATTCGTTTCACCGTGATGATACAATGATGACTTACAAAGCAGAAACAAGAATACAAATATTCTTGCACGCCCCCATGAAAATTCTACACGGAAAGGAGAAATACGAATACAAATGCTGTTGCACGCCCCCATGGAAATTCTACACGGAAAGGAGAAACACGAATACAAATGTTCTTGCGCGCCCCCATGGAAATTCTACACGGAAAGCAGAACACGAATACAAAAGTTCTTGCACGCCCCCATGGAAATTCTACCTGGAAAGGAGAAACACGAATACAAATGTTCTTGCACGCCCCCATGGAAATTCTACACGGAAAGCAGAGCACGAATACAAAAGTTCTTGCACGCCCCCATGGAAATTTTGCACGGAAACCAGAAACGCGAATACAAATGTTCTTGCACGCCCCCTTGGAAATTCTACATGGAAAGGAGAAACACGAATACAAATGTTCTTGCACGCCCCCATGGAAATTCTACATGGAAAGGAGAAACACGAATACAAATGTTCTTGCACGCCCCCATGGAAATTCTACACGGAAAGCAGAAACACAAATACAAATGTTCCTGCACGCCCCCATGGAAATTCTACACGGAAAGCAGGAACACGAATAGAAATGTTCTTGCACGTCCCCATGGAAATTCTACGCGGAAAGCGGAAACACGAATGCAAATGTTCTTGCACGCCCCCATGGAAATTCTACACGGAAGAAGAAACACGGATACAAATGTTTCCTCCTTCAGTCATTAATGCTATTAAAGCTGAGGGAGTTTTAAAAGACCAAAGCAAATAATATCCAAACTTTTCCATGATGCTGGAAGAGTATACCATATGAAAAGCCCTTCGGCTATTCCTTGTGACAGAATGCAAGTATACAATGCTGTGAGAAGTATTGACAAGCCGAAGGCTCGCAATACAGGCGCGGTTAATTTTCCTGAATTCACCAAGTTGAAAATTTTACTCTCTAAAAATGGATTCATTAAGGGGATTGGATATCGATTCGTCAAAAAGGAACTGACAACGCAATATGTACTACCGTTTTCGCAACTACACCCACGCATTCAAAATGGTTCAAGGTTTATTGTTCGTCTTACACGCCAGCAGCAGTGGCTGGAATTAACATGACCTATAAACGTGGTCCATTTTACGCGACCACGGTTACCTTGAAACACCCACGATTTGTTTCACAGTCGGACGACCGAAGCCACCCAGGTGTCATCGCAGCCGTTCTGGTTGGTAGTTCGTCCCAAGTGACTCTCTGAAGTACACGTCTGGAAAGGTCTGCTGAGCATCTCGGAAACTAGATCAATTCTTCGACAATAGCACCAAAGCTACCTATTCGATGAACGTCACTTCAAGTAACTATTGTGAGATGGTGTTCATGCCAATATCAGCCAAAGGTGCCTTGTTCGTATGGTACGGACACGGTCTGTTTTATCGTTGTGCTGTTGTTTGTTGTTATAAGCGCTCTTGTTACTGCACGAGCTCAATGGATATTATTGAAACTTTCCATTCGACGCAGAGTCTACAATCGCGTCCAAAACCAATACGTGCAAAATTATTATTCCAGTAGCTCAAAAATGGTCGAAGAGCATAATTGACTTTGCCTCCTATCACATCTCCCATGAAGAATGGAGTCATAAGAGTGATATGGAAAATGTACTAATATTCAACAACGTCAAAGTACACAGGCTGCATTCATGTTCTTCCAATAAGGTTCTGTAATCAAGCCAACACCTGACTACTATTACTAACAGAGTTGTGTGGGGAGGAGTCCAATTTAAAGACTTGATTGTTGTGATATTTTGTCAAGTAGTACAGAGACTTGTCAAGACTTGCCTCATTTCCACCAAATTGTTTTGGCTATGACTGAAAATGAAGCTGCATCATTATGTCTGCCACAACTTCTTAATTTTAACTCAAATCCTAGTTTTTTGATTGTCGCCCCAGAGTGCTACCTTTGAACTTCAGAAAAACACAAGTCGGGCTGAAGGTCGCTTCTATTCGAAATACATAACAGTCTGCTTCCTGACGGCAGGCAAGTTTTACCAACGACTAGAAGTGAATTAATGATTGCTGAATAAATTATTGAGAAATTAGTTTTTGTGGAGGGAAGTCCCAAAAGGACAAGTTTTGCAAAGTTTATTGTTTGCAAATTTGACACCCTTTGTTCATTGTAAAACTACTTTCTATGATTGTGAGACAACATGAGAAAAATCCCTGCTTTATTTTCAATGGCTTTTACGAGGGATGTAAGTTTTACAATGCTTACCTCCAACTGATAAAAAACCATCGAATAAGGTGTAATCCTCATAAATGAATTAAGCAAACTATCCTTTTTTATCACAGGCGTGGAGAAATTGGTCTACAAAAGCCGCTGATCAGGGATGGAAGGTGGATTTTCCTTGAAGGGATTACTAATACTGTTCGTTTAGGGTGTCCACTGGATTTCCATGTAGCAAGATGTGTTCAAGGGCGTGATATATTTTCTTTATCTTGGGGATATTTTAGAGAAAAAAGTCCGTAAAAGGTTGTGCTTTAGAGGAGCATGGACATCAGGATTGTCACTATCACATGGTTCTACAGCCATCAACGTTGGGCTCCAGTGAAGTGAAATATTGAACATCCCCATAATAACGTTCATCTACACTTTCAAACTACTGTGTATGGCACTTACTGAAGTGCATGGCTATATGTTGTGAAATTTGATACCAATTTCATAACAACTGTAAATCATGTGCCTATTGAGCTTGTTCCTAGGCGCACTGGGCGTGCTAATATTGCCAGGCATCGACAAAATCTACAAGCTACGGAGGAAAGGCGTGAGGAAAAATTGGGTGCCACTAAATTTGCTGACTTGATTGTCAGTGAAAATGTGAAGACAGTTCATGAGGTTGAGGCACTATCCAGCCGGCTTAAGCTTCAATCATACTTATTAAAAGTCGGAACGTTGTCAGTAGAACATCTTCTTAAACAGACATGATCTATTGAAAGCGCGGAGTCAAGGGTAAGAATGAGCAATGTCGAATGGAAATTCTTAGAGAAGCATTTTCAGTACCCTGAACCTGTACAACTCGTTTCCAATGGATGCATATGGGACTTCAAACGCTGCAACGAAACAAAACACGTTGAGCCAAGCTGAGCCGAGCCGAGCCAAACTTGCATCAAACCTGTGTCACGCCATGATCGGCAGGGCTCGACACTGTTTTATATGAGCCGGACTCGGATCGCTCTGAAGAGCATATCCGTGTGAATTTTTGCGCTTCAAGAAAAACATTCAAATAGGAGTCCGGGTTGACAAGTGCGAGACATGCACGAGGTCGACGTTCAACTCCTTCTTTTGTTTTGTTTGGTTTAGTTGATTCACTTCTTTTCTTCTGTCCGATATCTGTAGTGTGCTCCCTCTTTTGATTTGCTGCTTGTCCCTTTACTTGCATCTCTCTATGAAATTTTGCTTGCTAATCTATATAACACAAGAGTTATTTCATTATAATATTGATGCACCGAAATCATATGGAATCATATTTTAGCCTACTTGTGTTTGGTGTTCGTTATCTTGCGCATCTTTTGACGATCGAGCTGTTGGTGCATTTCTCTTCACATATTGTATCTGTTGCTCAGGATTCAATACGAAGGAAAAATATCCAAAAATATGTATTTTTAACTAATCTCATTCTCTTATGCAAAGTACACATATGCAAGACAAAAACAAATTGCAAACATCTATTTTTTTAGAACCTTACGTAAAGTAAAGTCACAACTTGCCGGCAAAACTGTACATTTGGACCTAAATTTACCCCCAGGTTCCCTGACTAACATACATAAGTTTAATGCATTTAAAAAGGTATTAAAAGAGCTAGGCTCGGTAGCATGTCCCTGTAGGCTCTGCACAATGTATATTTCTTGCCTTGGCTACGTATGATTTTAAACTTTTAATTTATTAGAACGGATATTTTTAGATGCGTAATGCATGAGGTGTATATATTTATGTCTACGGTTACTCGTTGGCTTTTATAGTCCAGTCACACACGTTTTATATTTGTAACTTTTATTTCTTCTGGCATATAATTTGACAAGTAACTCATATTAAATAAAGAGATACATACATGCGTGCCCCTTTAAATGTGTGTAGTATTAAAACTCATGACACAAATTGCTACCACGAACAAAATTGGGATGGCTTCATACAATTCAATCAAACATGCCAACTTCAACCAAATGCGTGGCGCCAACTGACTCCATATCCAAAAGAATGTCTCCATCCAACTTGATCAATCACCTCACAAATCAAGACACAAATTCAACCATTCAGACTGAATCAAATCCTGGAGACCAATTTCTCCCAACTATTAATTTGAGTCACTCGCCAGATGATCAACGTGCAAAAGTGGAAAATTTACTAAGAATGCGAATCGTTTGCACATGACAAGAAGGAAATCGGACCTGTGCTAAGCTTACAAATGCATATAAATCTGTCGGACGACATCCGTGTGCAGAAAAACCACAATTCTATACCTAGAGCTTTGTATCAAGATTTAAAAAATCACATCAAAGAATAATTAAACAGAAATTTATTAGTCAATACAGCAAGTTCTGTAGTTATAGACAGAAAAAGAGACCTAGAACTGAGAATTTGCACTGATCATCGTACTGTCAATAAAAGACAATTGCGGATAAGTTTCTGCTACTTCAAATCCACGATGAAGTTGATAGTTTACTGGGAAGTTCTTTCTTTTTAGTGTTAGATCAATCAGTTGCAAATCATCCACGGTATATCAGTCCAACTAGTAGAGATATCACAGCATACATAACTCAATGGAGTCTCTTTGAACGGATCTGCGATTGGATTGAAGAATGCTCCTGTATCAAAGTATCATAAATTCGTGTCTGAGAGATTTAACATATTCCGTCGCGCTCCCATATCTTGACGGTATATCTTGGATTATGATTCGTCTTCTTTTGGAGATCATTTGTAGCATCTACAGCAATTTTTACGAAGACTGCGCTCTCATGGTATGAAGCTAAAAGGTCGCAAATGTCAACTATTTAACAGGAAGTGAAATTTCTGGGTCCAGTCATTTCTAAACGACGAAACCAAATAGACTAGGAAACAATCGCACCAGTGTTAAAGTTATAAACTGTAAAAAGAATACTAATTGTTTGATTCTGTGATACATGTTTCGAACGAAATTGGTCATCATCAGTCAATACATTCTTCATAAAATTCACCAAGCTTACTCAACTATTTAACCTAACTTGACAAAACGATTAAAATAAATGCGTGCCATACCATTGTACATAACACAATACAGTAATGGTTAAACCACACAAGTCAAAATTCAACACTCCATAATTCAATAAAAAAATTTCCCGTGCTGATAGCACGACTTAATGACATATTCTGTAGGGACTGCAAAAACTAAATGGTATTAGTGTTACACCACAAGAGGGTGATGGAGGTGTTTGGCTTGGCAATTCAATTCAGGGCTGATTTTACCTATCAGTTGACCTTCCTTGATTGCAGCTCAATCCAGAGTAGAAAAACACCCATAATCAATCAGATCCAGAAATACGTGGAATCGATTTTGGAATATCATTAGTAGTGCGCTTCGAAAGGAGTCGAAAAATTCCGACTCCAATGCAGAGTCGCGCTGATTCCCTGGTAACTCATATTTTTGTAACTCGCAGCTCGCGTTTTCAGTGCAACTCGCAGTTCGTAACTAGTAACTCTTGTTTTTCCTGCAACTCGACACTCACAACTCGGAACTCAAGCGGAAGCCCCAGAGTAGTCAAGAGCTTCTTACGGTCACTTTTCCCATGAACCATCTATGCATAAGCAATACATTAGCAAAAATGCGAGAAGTCCTACCTAATTTTCAGGAGATACTGTCTAAAAGGTTTATTGATTTTTAGTCATATGAGACAATGAACGATGCCATGAAAATGATGGATCCTGCAAGATAAAATGATGAAAAAAATAATTGGATTCACGACTTCGGAACCCATTACATCATTCCTCAGGTCCTTTAAGATTTATGAAGTCAAGGTATTTGTCGAATAAAAAATCTTCCAGAAGTTTGTAAGATGCTGTTTCGTGTCAAAGATCTTTAAACTTGATGAAATCAAGGTATTCGTCGAATGGAAAGCTTCCAGAAGTTTGTAAGATGCTGCTTCGCGTCTGAAAGATCTGCTCGCATCATACGAAAGTTTTTGTTACTGCGAAAAAAAAAAGAATTTCCTAATCTTTGTCTGCTGGCCAGCCTTTTCTTAAGCATTTCCGGGTCAAACTTATCTGCTGAGCGCACTTTCAGTGTTGTTACAAACATGCATTAGGCTTCTCCGGGAGTATTCTTATGCCTGCGCTATTTATCGAGCGCATAACTAGCGCCTGGGCCGCAGTGTACGCGCGACCAAATTTTCCTCGCAGCAAGAGGACGCTTTATGCCCTGGAACCCCAAACCAGGGATGCAAATATCTTAAGGGAAGAAATTTTCGCGAGGAGAAACTATCGTGGACGAAGTTTTCACAAGAAGATATTTTCTCGAATTTGGGTCCATTTAGCGAAAATTTCTCCTGCGAAACTCATACAGCACATTCGATTTGCGAAAATATCTTCCGCAAAATAAACCTCAGAGGAAATTTGCGAAAAAGTAGTTCGCGAAATTCGATTATTTTTGGTCAAATTCTAGACAAATATTACTTTATTGTACTTCTTTTGATGGTATCCCGATAATTAGACAGGGGAAGTACAACCAGCAGTTGAAAAACGTATATACTAGGACTTGTGGAAGCACTATATTGCCTCGCTAAATAATGGATTCATGAAAGGGGGTGGCGATTGGTATGCTCAGTGCTTAATAGATCCCCCCCCCTTAAAAATTTTGCGATACTGTTTTACCCATGCCATTCTTATTCCTTGCAAACCTCCGCTTCAATTGACTTATTTGACCACTCATGTCACTAACATCGATCACTATTTGTTTACGTATGTATATAGGTATATATATTTCTTCTTCGCATCTTGCAGTCATTTGTAAACGTGGCTAAATTTTGATAAATTATTGTGTCAGGGTGTAATTTGAGTCAATGTGCTTCAGTTTGCTTTGTTTTGTTCTTTTTGGTATATCATTAAGTTCAAAATAATGATGTAAATATTTATGTTGAACATTTGGGGCAAAATATACTACTTACTTACTTACTTACTTACTTACTTACTTACTTACTTACTTACTTACTTTCATTTGTGTGATGTTAAGTGAAAAAACTTACAACAGAAAGCACCAACATTGCAGATGTCGCGCAGATAACTAATTCATGAGCGAAATCTCGTACATTGCCAACAACAGTCAGCGTGCAACCTAGCTTCATTGGTTATTTGTTTGCAGTAAAGTTCGGCCATTCTACTGAATTCTCATTGTTTGCCGTTGTTGGAAGAAATTCTGCTTTAATCAGCAATCAACTCAAAGTTGCAGCAATTACATAAACATCATAATTGCTGGTGTATTTGTAAATTCTTTCATCCTCGACTTAGTGCTGGAATGTGGAAGTCACGTGGAACGCATCAGAGTTTCCACATTTTGAGAGAATCCAACCCACGGACATTATGCCTACTATACGCACGGGATAGACTATAAGCTCGCTAAGCCGCGAGGCAATACTTAACTTTTCTTTCTTTGATTCGGTTCGCGAAAATTTCTTCCGCGAAACCCATAAAATGCTTCATTCGCGAAAATTTCTACCGGGAAAAACGCACTTTTTGAGAGATCAAGTCACGAAAATTTGTTTCGCAAAAAATTTCTTCTCGTAGAAATTTCTTCCCTTAATACGGTATAACGGCCTTATCCGGTGTTGCACCTCCATCGCAGCCATCACACTGGCCCCATTATGAAATTTCCAAATAAGGCGTATGATTCGCGGTTTCTTGTGAAAGATTTTCAAATGCGCTTCACAGGGAATCATTGGTAACTGCAATACTGTATCGATGACTTAGTCTTCCAAATCACGAGCGGAGCGAGTCGGTCGTCTGAAACCCATGTGCTAATTCTAGATGCCTTATGTGAGTCCTCTTAAATCAATTTGTTTGCTTTGCTTGCTTCACATATCTGTGAAGCTGGCATTGTGAGATTTGTCTATGCAACAATCTTGGTCATAATATTTCGCCAAAATACCTTCTACCATGGTTTTCGAATTGTCCACTCTATTCAATAAGTGTT